>JAWWEQ010051281.1:0-10359 GCA_035583055.1 Torymus tubicola | reverse complement strand
GTTACTACAAGAATAACCTTCAAATTTTTGAAAAGTATTTAATCATGAGAATTATTCGGGTGTTTCCAGACTTTTTGAACACCGTGTATACGTCTATACTCTGTGTAAATTTTTCTATACATATTATAGGCTAAATATGATATGATTAGAGTTTTCAAATATATGATCATGATAAAATAAAAGTTGCAAGTCCTAAATAGGCTGGAATAGCCAGATCTACGTCTATTTCCATACTCGTTGCGTAATGTACTGCTTCCGAAATGTAGAGTGTACAGATCTCAATTTGAGCACTTTTACTTAGAAGTCCATTGTGCAAGTAGTACGCAAAGCACTTAATTTCCGATGATTGTGAGTTTATCGTCCGGTCAAAGTTCAACTGAGGAATTAACTGAATGCTGCTGAACTCAAATCCGTTTAGTAATTCTACCCATCACATCCAGATTTTTTATGTCTAATTTTAACAGAACCATTCATATAATATTACATTTAATCTAAAAAAGAGTTATACATATTTTATACAAGATCAAGTTGGTCAGAATGTGAGATAAATGGACATTTTTCTTAAAACTCGCTATCCTTATTAAAAAAGAGTTATACACATTTTATGCAGGATCAAGTTGGTAAAAATGTGAGATAAATGGACATTTTTTTTAAAACTCGCGATGTTTATAAGCTTTTTGGGCGTTTAGAAATTTTTTTTCTTAATCTAATAACTTTTCTCAATTGTATACATGCTCATCTGTAAGCAGTTAAATTTTTAAGTCACTAAAATTTTTTTTCACAAACCCACTTGCATGCGGTGAGGTTGGGAGTGTACATGCGGTGTGTATGTACTAATTATGATTGAAATTTTACAGCTGAAGACTTGTTAAAACAAGTATGGATGTACATTCGTAAAGCCTTCCTGCTGGAGGAAATACACAAAGAAGTAATAAAAATAGCTATTGAAGGGGAGGTGGTACATGTTCAAACAGAGAAAGGTGGAAAATATATAACAGGTATGTAACATAACCAATAAATATAAGTGAGTGCAGAGGTATGGGTTTATACATGTATAACAGGGTGAGAAAATTTTGGTCAGAAAGGTGTGTTGTCGCAGAAAATATTTAATGCATGCAATTAAATATTCAAAATAAAGGAAATAAACTGTGTACATTCAGGAAAAAATTTCAGGGGTTGTGTGTGAATATATATCTATATATATATACAACATATATCTCTCTGAAATTTAATACACATAAGTGCTCATATTTATATACGCACAATTTCCTTTTATCTCTTGATGGGTCGACCCAGTCACAAAAGCATGGTGTTCTTGTATTGTGGCAGGGAAGACTAGAGCTGTATATTAGAAATCTTGCATTCGGAGACTGATATACATGCTCGCTGTTTATTAATCATACTTGCATTCGGTAAACTAATTAACATAAAAAAAACCTGGCTAACAATAAATAGTTTAGATAAACAATTATGAAATAACTTTTCACAGAAAAGAGTATGATGACACCAGAGCAGTGGGACAATCTGCTATTATGGGAATAAGAACAAACCAAAAACGATCTACCTCTCGTTATACCAGATTTCCCAATCCATCAGGAAAAGCCCACCACTGTAGAGGAGCGTGAGATAAGTGAAGCGCAGCAGGTAGAATTATTAAAGGAAAGGGATGCAGATGACAACGGTGTGATAAATGGTACGGCTCGAGGTGAGAAGCGTGAGATGGTGAGCATAGTGACACAGGGAAGTTCAACAGAATCTTCAGTGGGTGAGGCTATAAACAAAGGTATGGATCAATCAATTGTCACGCACAATAATGCTCTGCCTTTTCAAACCTCTAACAAAATAAATAATTAATGGCAAATCCTCTCAAATAGTGTCAGACCAAATTGGCAAACAGGATAAAAAGTTCAACCAAATAATACAGATTATCGAATGTGAGGAATGAGATGCAAGAAAATCAAAAGGTGAGTCGAAATAAAGGTAATGATCGTAGTGAGACGGGTGTGACACCTGGGCATACGGATAATGATTTACAATCTAAAATTAAAAGTCTGCTTAAAAATGAAATAATGACTATGAAAAATAGAGAAATAAATAAAGGTGTGAATAAGAGACGCGATTACATATTAACCACAAACACAAAATATGAACATTTCTATGATTTCTTCTCGTCAGAACTTCAGACTCTAGATCTGTTACATATAGTAGAAAAGGATTTAAATACGGAAGTAATAGACGAAAAAATACTTACAGATCAAAATTTTAAAGTCAGAGATATCTTGATAAATCGGATTGATGTTTATTATCATTTTAAGGTTACACATATCATTTTGGACAAAATCAAAGAGATAAAAAGGTGTGAAAACAATGTTACTTCCCACTCCGCTTAAAATACATTATAGGAAAAACAAAAGCTGCAAAGTTCTGTGAGCATTTTGATTATTTAGTTCGGAGTTATGAAAACGCCCTAGGTGCCACACCGATATCAGAAGGAGAGAAAAGATATGCTTTTTTCAATGTAATAATAGTGTCTGTGCCAAATATTCAAACAAATGAATCCTCGAACAAAACTTTAACTGGTCATGAGCTAACATTTGATCAATTAAAAACTTTGTTATTGGAGGATGAGGCCATGCAGAACCAGGCAAGTACCAGCACAGCTGGAGAAACCAAAGCGGTGAGAGCACACTACACAAGGACGAGCAAAACCAAAGGAGCGAACCAATACTGCTACAATTGTGGTGGCTTTGGTCACATGGTGAAAGAGTGCCCCCATCCTCCAGGTGCGAAGGAGTGCTACGACTGCGGGAAAATAGCAAACCACATGAAGAAAGAATGCCGAGTCTGGTTGGCACAATAGGAGAGAAAACCGCATTACCAAAAAAACAATCAAGGTAAAAGACTAAATATCAAACGCGGTGCGAAAAGAGGGCATGCGAATTCCTCGAGCGACAATTATAGAGGTACGAAAAGAGGTCGTTTTGATATGAGTAATGCTTTAAATACGTCCGTGCGAGTTGAAAAGGCGTTAAAAACTAAAAGAGATGGGGAGAGAATTGCGATTATCTCCAGGTTCTTGGCTGACTCTGGAGCCACAGAACATTTGACTAACTCTAGGGTAATTTTTAAAAAATTTAACGATTCCGATAAAGATGTGAAAGTCTGCGGATTTAAATTCGGAAGAGAGCCGTATAGTAGAAATTGATCAAGTTAATAATAAAACTCTAGAATTGGATAACGTTATTTGTGCTGAATCGTTGTCAGAGAACTTGGGGTCTGGATATTTATCTTAACGATGAGAAGATAGATATTTTTGATCCGATATCAAACGAATCATTCATCACAGGGGTGTATAAACGACCATATTGGGTCATTGAGTTGGAAATAAATAATAGTAATACGAATAATTCTGTCACGTAAGAGTGTGCCAATAGATGTATTTCTGCGAATCCAACAGAAAATGAAACAGATGAGCACACACATTTTACACGAAGCAGAGCGAAAAAGGTTCTGAATAATGAGATAGAAAATCAAGAGGAAACATTAAATAAAAAGGAAAATGTAAATGACACAGGTGAGAGAACTGACTTTAGTGAAAAATTAGAAAATGAAAAAGAAGGTGTGAAATTCAAAGAAAAATCCATAATACAAATAAAAGAAATATCTAATTTTAACACAACGATTTGTGATAGACGGTTTCACGATGTAGATAAGTTATCATCTGTAATATCACCTGATCAAGACTCACCATTTCTAATAATAAATGAGCGCTTTAAAGCAAATAATGAAGCCCTATTGTGGCATGTGCGGTTTGGACACGCGTCAATCATATATCTCAAGGCTTTGCAAAACAAATTTCCGGAAAATACAGGATTGACAATAGCTATCTTCGATGAAGTTTTAGTAAACTTAGTTTTAGTATGATAGCCAAAATGAAAAGCTTGCCATTTAACTCGGTGCAAACGCGAGCAACAGAACCTCTACAAATCATCTACTCCGATTTGAAGGGTCCTATAAATCCTACAAGGGATACAGATTCATCTCGACATTTGTCGATGATAAAACAAGATTAGCCATGGCTTACTGTATGAAAGCAAAATCAGAAATAGGACACTGCCTAAAATATTTTGTCAGAAGTTATTTTAGTTGGTTATACACCAACGGGCTTCCAATTTTTAAAACCAGAAGAAGGCAAATACTACGAAAGTAGGAATGCTAGATTCAATGAAAGACTAGTTTATGGAGATATATATCGCAAAAGCAATATTAAAAATCATCTAATTGATTCTGATGAGATTGATAAAGAAAATTGGTTTGTTAAGGTGGATACTGAAGAAAAGGTGTGTGAGAACCATTTAAAACGGGAGGGAGAAGGCAAGAGAAAAAGAGGCAGGCCGAAGAAAGGTGTGGAATCTAATAAAGAACGTGAGCAGATCAGTATCTTGAAAATAAAAGATAATAGCTTCGTATCACTGGACCTTGATGAACAAATAAAAGCTCAAGCTTTACTCACTGTTCCAAATCAAAACAAAGCAAATTCAATGACTAGACAGTACAATGACGTGGTATATTATGCTTTGCTAGCAAAAATAAACTCTGATCCATAAAACTACAAATAAGCTATGTTATCTAATGACAAGGACCAATGGCAAACGGCTATTAATTCTGAATTGGACTCTATGTATAAAAACAAGGTGTGGAGATTAGCGGACAAACTGGCAAGACTAGATGAGGGTGCGAAAACAAACATAATAGATTCTAGGTGGATATTCAAAAGAAAATTAGAACCAAATGGTGACGTAAAATTCAAGGCGAGATTAGTGATCAGGGGTTTTAAAGATTTAAACAAGTACGAATTAAGTGAAACGTATGCTCCAGTATCGAGGCTACCTTTCGTACATACAATATTTGCAATAATAAATAAGTATGATCTCGAGGTGTGTCAGCTGCACGTAAAAACAGCCTTCCTTAACGGGACCATAGTCAAAGAGATTTATATGCATATTCCCGATGGAACTCTGCATAATGAAAATGAAAGGAAAAACAAAGTGAAGAAATTTTTCTATGGTTACGAAACAGTCTCAAGCGTTGGAATAATAAATTCACTGCGGCTGCGAAAAAATTAAACTTGAAAAACTTTGACTTAGAACCATGTCTATTCACTTGGCGAGAAAAGGAGAAGTTCCTAATTCTGCTTCTGTACGTTGATGACATTATAATTGCAAGTTATGATGTAGTTAAATTACAAGGTGTGAAGTCACAGTTGAGTAAAGAATTCGAAATGAACATTCTAGGTGAGTCAAAAGAATTCTTAGGTATTTCAATTAAGCGCGATAGAAAGAAACAGATTTTAGAACTATTTCAGAAAAAATATATTGATCGATCATTACAAAGATATAGATTCGAACATTCGAATCCATGCAAATCCCCTATGGTGACTAGTCAGGTACTAAACCGTGAAAGAAAAGTGTGTGAATCTAATATCGATGGTGAGGTTAATGAGTCAGGGGAGGCAAAAATACATGCTCCATATAGGGAAGTGGTAAGATGCTTATTATACTTAACAGGTACAACTAAACTGGATATTAATTATGCCGTAAATATATTAAGTAGACACCAAATTGACCCTACTGAAAATGAGTGGTTGTTAGCAAAACGTATTCTGAGATACTTGAAAGGTACTAAGCAAATGGCTATAAGATATGCAGATGAGACAGACGACATTCAAGCGTACTCTGACGCTAGTTTCTCAAATTGCAAAAGTTCACTAACCACTTGTGGCTATGCTATTAAACTATTTGGAGATGCGATAGCTTGGCGTACTCGAAAGCAGCAGTATGTTGCACTGTCAACATGTCAGGCAGAGTATGTAGCTATGAGCGATATGTGTCAAGAAATGAACTCCCTACATAACTCTATAAAATTGATAGTTGGTGAGTCATTTTATCCCATGACTTTATGGTGTGATTATAAAGCCGCAAAAATAAAGGCTGAGACTAGCGGTGGGAATAAACTAAGACATATAACAGAAACAAAAGAACATTACGTTAAGGAATGTGTCAAGTTAAAACGTATAGAAATAAAATGGATAAGATCTAAAGATCAAATAGCGGATATATTTACTAAACCACTAACTTTCGATCTACATGAAAAGTTAATGGCGCGATTATTTAATACACCATTATATTATTTACATGTTTCTTACTAAAATATTTTTTCTATTCTGAACAACAGGAATACTAATTGAAGGATAGTACGGTGAGAAAAGGGGAGTTTGCCGAGTTCGGCAAGTCAAAGGAATCTGCATGACTGAATAGAATTAGGGTTGGCCCATGGGCTACCTGGTAGCCAATCACGTGCGGCGAGAGAGAGATAGCATGTAACTTTATAGCTGCTATCTCTTTCTTCGGCTGGTAACGCGCTCGGCCGCTTGAACGCTACCTCCAGTAGTATATGCTCGAAGACTGTAACTGCGACAATCGGCGCCCCTCTCACTCCCCTGGCCTATGTTTACTCACGATCTCTCTCTCTCTCTCTCTCGTGCGCGCCCGCCCGCCCATAGGTATGTGCGCGGTGCAAACGACTATCGTATCGACTTCAAAATCGTTTCAAAATAAACAACGAAGAAAGTACGTGTGCTGAAATGTCGTGGTAGCTGATCTAGTAAATGTGAGGATCTTTTGCTGCCGACTATAAAGTCTTGTTCGAGTTTGATCTTCAGTTTTCGGTATTGTGTAGTGACTGTCTATCTGTGTCTCTCTCTTTTTCTCTCTCTTTCGCTCGTGTACGGGACTCGACTTATTATAAAGCAGAGATGGACATTATTCGTCTGCAAAATTTTATTCGAATAAAAATTTTATTTTCGAGAATATTAATTATAATGAGAAAATTTTGTGTTATAAAATCATTTCGTGTATCAAATAGCCCTTTAGAGTTGTTTTGAAAAATATTCTAAAATTTATTCGTCGAATACTTTTTTCGAATAATTATTTAAAATCTTGCTCGCTAGTCAGTACTTTGGATTTTTGGCCTCGGTTTTCCGTATAATCGCGCGAGATATTAGCGAACAAACCGAGACTGTTGCGTAAGTGATTCGTGAATTATTGACACATAGAATCGAGAGACTAGGCAGACCTTACTGACTTCCAGGAGAGCGATGACAGCGCGAGCTCTAAAAGCGCAAGTCGGTCTTGCAGTCCTGAGCTGTTTTGCGAACGAGGCGCCGGAAGAGCAACCTACAGATAAGTTCCGTTCTCTTCTGGTAGTGTCGGATCTAGCAGAGGGCGACGGTTCCCGGCCCGCAGGTAGCGGTGAGGCTTCTTCACGCCTCCGGTCGCCGTCGTACTAAAAAAAAAAGAAAAAAAAACTGAAACTGTTCGTACTTGAAGGAGGAACAATGCGGGAAATGCCACAATGAATTTCCCTCGACGTGGCCTATTCGTCGCTCGCCTACGAGCGGCTGGCCGAGAGCAAAGTAAGACAGTCGAGCTTATAAGCAAGGCCCCGCGAAAACAGCTCGCGACGAAGGCCGCTCGTAAGACTACGACGGCGACCGAAAGCATGAAGAAGCCTCACCACTACCAGCGGGCCTGGAACCATCGCCCCCTGCCAGATCCGACACTACCAGAAGAGAACGGAACTTATCTGTAAGTTGTTCTTCCGGCGCCTCGTTCGCGAAACAGCTCAGGACTGCAAGACCGACTTGCGTTTTTAGAACTCGTGCTGTCATCGCGCTCCTGGAAGTCAGTGAGGTCTGCCTCGACTCTCGATTCTACGTGGCAATAATTCACGAATCACTTATGCAACAGTCTCGGTTTGTTCGCTAATCTCTCGCGCTATTATACGGAAATCGAGGCCAAAAATCCAAAGTACTGACTCGCGAGCAAGATTTTAAATAATTATTCGAAAATTTATTCGTCGAATACTTTGTCGAATAATTGTTTATTCGGAAATTTATTCGTCGAATAATTATTCGACAAAAGTATTCGACGAATAAATTTTCGAATATTTTTCAAAACAACTCTAAAAGGCTATTTGATACACGAAATGACTTTGTAACACAAAATTTGCTCATTATATTTAATAAAATAAAATTTTTATTCTTCGAATAAAATTTTGCGGACGAATAATGCCCATCTCTAGTTTAAAGACCTACACCGATGAAAGTACGTGTGCTGTGTGGCCATACCAGCTGCTCTGGTGCACGTGAGGATCTTGTGCTACAGCACACGAGGTCCTCTTCGAGATTGATGCTGAGGTTTCATCTGTGTCATGTTGCAAAAGTGAACCTCTTTTGCAACATGAACCGTTTCCTTCAAGGTTTTTGTCACATTGGGGTTGAATATGGCTCATAAAAGTACATTAACGACAATTATTCTATCAGAAAACGCAATGAAATAACAACCACAGGATTTTTTAACATTTGACGTTGAAATGACCTTCTAAGAGTGATAAAAAAATTTTTGAAATTCCGTTTCGGACGTAAAATTTTCCCCTGTTCCCGAACCCGGTGTCAAAAATAGGCGTTTCCATTGGAAAAAACACCCTGACATCCAATATTTATGAAAACACGAGTTTTTCTAGTATTTGATCTTGAAATGAACTCCTAAAGGTCATAAAAAAAATTTCGAAATACCGTTTCGGACGTAAAATTTCCCGCTCTTTCCGAATCCGGTGTTAAAAATAGGGGTTCCCATAAAAAAAACACTTTGACCTTAAAATGACCTTGAAAATGGATTTCACTTTGGACATATCTGTTTATCGCATAAATACGTTTAAGAGAATTTTATATCAATATTTAAATTTCTAATTCATTTTATTGTTTTATCTATAATTTTACAAATTAAGCACTATTAGAAAGAACATAATTTTACTGATATTAAAAGTCAGATTATTTTTAGTCAAATAAAGGGTTTTAATAAATAAGATTAATTCATTTTCAAAGTTTTTTGTGCTTAGTATACTAACTTCAAAAGGCTTTGGGTCCGAACCTCTTCCCTAGTAAGAATTAAGTTTTTAAATAACGAATTCATTTACAATTTTGTATGGAAAAAGTTACATAAATGTGTAATACGGATTACAGGGAGTGAGGAACGTAACGTGACGTCTCAAGCGAGCAGGGCGATGCCGTACCCTTTATACTTTGTTTTGGGGTTTTCTAACCTCACTTTTTGGCACATTTCTCATATTATATTAAAGCAGAAGTAAATATGACATATGAGGGATTCATTTGAAAATACTTTTTATATACATTCTATCTGTAAAAGGTTTCGTAGTGAAAGATCCTTTTGTATACGATTAATCAAGGGTCGAAATTAGTGACCGCAAAATACATTATAAATTTTTTTCCTTCAGCCTGCAAGGAATTTCTGAAGGGAATCTAGTAGAAACTTTTTGTGCCTTTACATGATGTTAAATCCTATAAAAATTTAGTGCTAACAGCGTACGAAGGACGGCAATACTGCGCACTGCTTCACATAAAGAGGGAGAATACGCGAAGGCGTTGTCATGTTTAAAATTAAAAAAAAATCCTTGTTGCGTATGATATAAAGAAGAATATACCCAGTAGGACGGCAAATGGCGCTGAGAGTTTCCAGTGCGTTTATGACCGTCTCCAGATACGCTGCACACGTAATCTCAGGGCTACTACCAATCGAGATCCTGGCTGAAGAGCAGAGGAGGATATATCAGCACAGAAGCCAAAGGTAGTCAGATGCAGATGACTGTAGGAAAAGAGAAAGACAGAAAAGTCTTCAACGCTGGCAGGCACAGTGGGACAGCTCCTAAAAGGGTAGATGGACCCACGAGTTCGTCCCGCGGATAGCGGAATGGCTAAGCCGGAAACATGGAGATCCAAGCTACTACCTGACACAGACGTTGACTGGACATGGATGTTTTCGAGAATACTTGTACAAGTATAAGCACGACGACTAACCAGAATGTCCAACACGTCACGGACTAGAGGAGGACGCAAGGCATGTGTTTTTCTCATGTCCCAGATTTAACATACAAAGACGAAAGCTCGAAAGATCACTTGTGACGGCGATCACGCCAGAGAACCTGGTTCGACAGATGCTTGCATCAAAAGCGACATGGCATGCCACAACAGACTTCGCCAAGGAAGTCATTGAAGAGCTGCGAAAAGAAGAGAAGAAGAGGAACGAGCAGCGCGCAAGAAGTGCGGGGCGCCAGGCTATGGAACAGCAAGCTCCCTACACTGATGCAGAGGAACGTAGGTGTTTAGGTTGAGCTCAATCTCCCTCATCGAAGAAGATAGAAATTCATCCTTACATATTCATAGAATAGAAAACAATCACACCATAAACTTTGATACAGTTAAAATTCTTGATCAGGAAACTA
>JAWWEQ010051279.1:0-10362 GCA_035583055.1 Torymus tubicola | reverse complement strand
ATACTTTGAATCACTGTCGCACTTGAAAACTTTTCCTCCGGGCCGATCCGGAGGCTTCTTTCCACCCGACGCCATATGCTCGATTATGAAATGATCGATTATGAATTATGCTTGTACACAAAATTTCATGTAAAAAGAACTTCTCATATTAGAGATATTAAATAGAGAAAATGGTTATGTTTGGTTTCCGATTCTAAAAGTTTTCCATCGTCGTTAGACTTCCGTTTCTTCCCACTTCCGTTTCTTCCGACCTCCGGTATATGGAGGCCCACACCGACAGGTGGCGCTCATCGGTAAGAGAGAAAGAGAGAGAGCAGCGCGCGTTTTAATATTTTTTGCCTCTTGGTGTTGAAACACTTCAAGTTCGTAGTGTAGGTGTTCGCGGTAGCCGATGACGGAGTCTAGGTGGTGCGTGCCCTAGCTTTTTGCCTCAAGGTGTTGAACCACATCAAATGCGTAGTCTAAGTGTTCGCAGTAGCCGATGACGGAGGCTAGGTACTGCGCTCCGTAGTTTATTGCCTCTAGGTATTGAAATACATCAAATACATAGTCTAGGTGTTCACGGTAGCAGATGACGGAGTCTAGGTAGTTCACAAAAATTCACAAAAATGTGTTAAATGTAAAATAAACATAATAATGTCAATATAAAACTTTTTTTGAAATAATATAAGGCAAGTATAGACGTTTTTTTCTGTATAATCTATTCTCACTTCCTCACCGTCTTTTTCTTTATATCTCGACGACTCGCTTTCTCGTCCTCTCGTCTCTCCTAACCTCATCTGTTTAATAACACCTCTCCAAATTAAAATAATTTTTTTTGTGAATATACAAAAAATAGTATATTGTTAAA
Source organism: Torymus tubicola (assembly GCA_035583055.1). Taxonomy (NCBI): domain Eukaryota; kingdom Metazoa; phylum Arthropoda; class Insecta; order Hymenoptera; family Torymidae; genus Torymus; species Torymus tubicola. The sequence goes on along the minus strand of JAWWEQ010051279.1, from coordinate 9,512 downwards.
AATATTATTTAAACTTTCAATATGCTTTTACGTACGTTTACCCTTAAAAAGTTGTGAAATCCACTAAAAAAATTTTTTAGAAGTATTAAATATAATATATAATATTGTTAATATAAAACTTTCTCCGAAAATATAAAATAAGGCAAGTATAGACGTTTTTTCTGTATAACCTGAGTAAATAAGATGTAGTTATATACATTAAATTGATCAGTGCAAATCAAACAAATGAAAGTTGTGAAATCAATTATAGATCATCAAGTAATGCAAACTACTAAAAACAACTGTATGACTGTTTTGCCAAATGTATTCAAATTTGTTCATTCCTCAAGATAAATCAAACACAAGAAAGTACTGAAATCAGTTTATTGTAGTCAAGTACCCATATCAATTGACTTGACTAACGTAATACGATTTTTCGTCCCTTGCGGTAGCCAGTGGGCGTAAAATGACGCCTAAGAGATGTAACAGCTCACCTACTCCCATACATACTTGGCGGGCACGACGGTTTGCAGTTCTAGGTGTAAACGTGATTATTTTCATATAAATTGTATACAAATGGGTCGCTTCTATGTATACCGAAGTTACTGATCCGCGAATCTATCACTCGGGGTAATACTCACTCAAATAATTTAGACAATTACAAAGTAGAGCCAATATAATTATTTATTATGATGGACTTCTATTTATTAACAGTTTTAATAAATTTATGAAAAAATTTCGTATTCTACATTTACGAAGTCCACCTGTAAACTGGAAACCGTGGTGCCCGCCAAGTATGTATGGGAGTAGGTGAGCTGTCACAGCTCTTAGACGTCATTTTACGCTCACTGGCTACCGCACGGGACGAAAAATCGTATTACGTCAGTCAAGTCAATTAATATGGGTACTTGACTACAATAAACTGATTTCAGTACTTTCTTGTGTTTGATTTATCTTGAGGAATGAACAAATTTGAATACATTTGGCAAAACAGTCATACAGTTGTTTTTAGTAGTTTGCATTACTTGATGATCTATAATTGATTTCACAACTTTCATTTGTTTGATTTGCACTGATCAATTTAATGTATATAACTACATCTTATTTACTCAGGTTATACAGAAAAAACGTCTATACTTGCCTTATTTTATATTTTCGGAGAAAGTTTTATATTAATAATATCATATATTATATTTAATACTTCTAAAAAATTTTTTTAATGAGATTTCACAACTTTTTAAGGGTAAACGTACGTAAAAGCATATCAAAAGTTTAAATAATATTTTTAATTGACTATACACGTACTATCACATGGACCATGTATCATATTACGAACTACAATATCATATAATACTGAATCACTCACAGGATCAGGAATTTCCGCAGATATAAATTTATTTATTTGATCCCCAGTTGTTAATTAAAACCATATTTGAAAATAATGAGTATATGTGTACGTGGTAAATTTTCTGCAATTCAACACCATGTACGTGTACTGCTACATCACCAAAATACTTTTCGTTTACAATAAGTGTCAATAAATGTTCTTTCTTCAAATGATAAACTCTTGCACATATATAAGGTCGATCAGAAGCTTGTTGACCTGGAAACAGATTATCACGAATTTCGCGCCAATTGGGATTGCATGTCATCGTTATGGACAAATCAGGTTTTCCTCTACTGCGACCTATAGCCATAGCATCTTGATAAGTTTGCATTATATATCTAGGAGAACCGACGAAAGTAGATGGTAAAATTAACATTTTTCCTACTTGATAATTCATATCATTTGCACTATTATTTAAATGATCACCTAAACCTTGACACGATTCAATACGAAGTCCTTTTTAATTATTACGAACATGTTCAATCCGATCTCTTTCTACTTTAACGATCCACTGTTGAAATAATCTGCTACCAAATAAAAATGCATTAAATACGTCAGGTCTAATACTTATTCTGTATTTAATATAAGAATATCTTGTTACTCGACGACCTTGTTGTTCGTATTGTTCGTCACTGCCATCATTTATTTCTACATTTCTATTACTATTACTATTTTTTTTTCATTATATTTTTATACCAACCTAATGATCCATGTGGATAAAAAACTGGCTAAACCATAGGTTCAAGATCGAGTCCATAGAACTTATTGAATGTAATATTTGTGAATTCTTATTTCGTATCATAACGTACGATTTGGGAATGTTGCCATCTGCTGTACTAACGAAAACAGCAGCCTCTTCATTTACTCTTGGTAAATTGTATCTGTTACGGTCATACCCTGGTTTCATACTAAATAATAATTGTAAATCAGGCTCCGTATTGTTGCCTGCTAATTCACGCTGACGATCAATTTCTTCTTTCATCATTGCGTAAGAATTTGCGAAAATATTGTGTTGTCTTATAGTTTGTTCTAATTCGTACATAATCTCTCTATGTGATCCTAAATTTGTTGTCATTCTATAATCTACTGCTTCCTGAGGATCCACACTAAAGAGCTGACTATATTTCAAACTCTCATTCTCGGACGGGTACAAAGCCTCATTTATTTGGTAATATATTTGTCCTAGAATTTTAAAACAATATGGCGCTCTCCCTACTGTAGGAGAATCAACTAAATTAGCATTAAACACTGTAAATGAAAACGTACTATTATAATTCCGAACACGTTAAAAAAATCTTTACTTTTCTAAACTTGACTTTTATGATTTAAAAGTTATCTCATAAATAGGATCCATTATTTGTTCTTCCGGTTTCTTTTCAGTCATTTCAGTACAAATTGACCTCTCAGTATATGTAAAATGTATACATAATATCACTGGATACCTCGGATAGAGTCGCTGACCTGACTGCTGGTCCATATATGGACCAGCCTCGCAGCCTAAAGCTTAAAATGAGACATCTTGTATACATATCTTACATATATACTAGGGGGCTTCGTCCCTGCTCGCTCCGCTCGCCCACCCCACGCTTGATTTGATGTAAATATTTTCATCAATTTTTAAATTTGGATTTTCAAAGTGGAGTCATAATTTCTTTCAAATCAATTTTTTCTGAAGAGTATAAGAATTTGTAAGTAGTAAAATTTGTAAGAATTAAATAATCAAGAATTTGATTAAAAGTCTCTCTCTCGTCCGCCAGCGTTGCCATCTTGATTGCAGCCGCAGCGAAAACGATGAGCCTCGTGCACTGCGCGGAACTTGCTGCGCCTGTTTTCCCACCTACAAGTGCGAAGGACGCAACCGCAGGAGGAAAAGGCTTAGTAGTCATTGGGCATTATCAACGCGGGAGCTTAGCTGAAGGAATCTATGAGGTTAGACATAGCAGGCTAGTGAACGGTGCTCTAGCGAGCACTCCTAATCTCGCTCGCGCGCTTACATGCCCCGCTCCTGCTCTCCCGCAGCAACCTGCAGAGAAAATCGTGGTCGTTCTCGTCGCAGCGGCTAGGTACGAGGAGGAGAGGAGCATCACTGCGAGTGAGCAGCTACACAGGCAGTAGTGCCAGATAGAGGTGTTTTGTTTCTCTCACTCTCATGCGAATAATGTTATATTATGTGAGAGTAATAAAAACAAAACACCTGTATATGGCATCACTGTACTCAGGTCCAACGAGGGTAACGTACAAGGCTCGTTTATGCAGCGCAAATCAGCGCTTTAAACCTCGCACGCGCTCACGTATACTTCGCTCCCGCTTTCGACAACGACCAGTCAGGGTGACCATGTGGCGATCTTCTATTCTTCTCACCCATACGTACATGACGTCACGTTTTTCAACAGCAAGTGAGACACAAAATTGCCACCTGGTCACGCTGCTACCAGTTGGACGACGAAATCGCGATCGTCCTCGCCGCTACTACCACGTGCGGTTAGCGGCGTGCACCTCGTGCTCGCCTTATTATTAGCGTGTCATCGCGCAACACTGAGGCTTAGAAATGCTAAAAGACGCAGCCGGGCATCTTTCAAATTTCTGCATCTTGTGGGTTGTTTATAATTATCAGTGCTAACGATTAAAATCCACGAAATATTTATCAGGTAGCCATCGGCCCCTGTTCACGTACATCCATAGCTGGAAGCTATTGTCATCTGTGTTGCTGCTGGTGTGTCTGCTGGCTGCTGACTACTCTACAGCTGTTCAGTTGCTACGCCTATTGAATACAGGCTACACCTGCATTTATAGCTGGAGCTATATTCATCTACAAGAGCTATTCAGCCTAAGGAATAATCTACATGTGTAGCAATGTCTCAATTCAATTGCAGTCGCTGCCGGGCTATCTACGCCTTAGCTGCAATTTGATTGTGAGAATATTCGAAAATATTTCTTATCTGATCTCATTGCTAGATTAAATTCAAAGTGGGAGTGTTTGTTCAGTGTACACATGGTACTGTCAGTTTGATCTCAGGAGTGAGAGTGTGTTTTGATCGTTATGGGAAGTAAGATATGCTGCTTGTTGGTTCGGTCTGAATAGTTATTTTAGCGATTAGCTGATATCTGATCATACTTGATCCTAGTAGGGTGACATGATCTTTGTTGGTTAGATCTGTACAAAGTGTTCCATTTTAATCGCCCACCCCCAGAAATTGGCAGATGTACTCGGAGAAAAAAATGATAAATACAAAAGTTTTAGAGTTCAAAGGGGGCCACCTAATGGTACCAACAACTTTGACCTTAAACGCGATTTTCAAGGTTATTTCAAGGTCAAAGTGGTTTTTTTTAATAACAATCGCTATTTCTGACCCCAGAAATGGAAAGAGCAGAAAATTCTACGTTCAGATATGTACGCTCACAAATTTTCTGCTCTTTCCATTTCTGGAGTAAAAAATAGCAGTTGCCATTAAAAAAAAAACACTTTGACCTTGAAGTAACCTTCAAAATTACGGTAAAGGTCAAAGTCTTTGGTACCATTAGGTGGCCCCCTTTGAACCCTAAAACTTTTGTATTTATCATTTTTTTTCCGAGTACATCTTCTGCCAATTTCTGAGGTGGGCGATTAAAATGGGACACCTTGTATAGTCATTTTAGTAATTCTGAATACTGTGAGACTAAGTGCAGTGTGTCGAATAATCCTGCACTTTGACTAGTTGATCTAATTGATTTTCGTATAATGACATGCTTTTTGTTGGCTAGGCCGGCATAGTCGGTTAGTCATTAGCATTGTACATAGTAATAAATGAATATTGAGTCTTATTCTAATCTAGTCACTATCTGATCTTGAAATTATATTTTCAAAATTAATTGATCACTCTAGTCTAGTAGTCTACCAACTTTGGTTAAATTTTATTTAAATTAGAGTCAATCACAATGGATGTCCTTTATGAGAAGTAACAATCTCTGCATACTAAAATTGCAAATGCTTTTAAGAATTTCAAAGCTAAGAGCAGGGACAATATGACTAAGGGTAACGCCCAGTCACGCTTAAGGGGATTAGAAGATAATTATCGCACCTTTGTAGAAAATCATAAGAGATTATTGAATTGTCCGGGGACGGATCCAAAACATGATTATTTCATTTTGAACTTAGCTGACATAGTCGAAGAGTCTTATTATGATATACGTGGGGCACTCACTGACTTCCTGCTCCCTACTAGTCTATTATTCTGTGAATAGATTTTCGCCCAATACTCGGAGGGATTGGGGGCGTCACTTAGGTAAATCTACAAAAAAAAACCCATTTGGACGCAATTGAAAGAGTTCATGGATGCTGCGATTCTCCAATTAGAAGTAATCGAACGCGGTATTCAAGCGCTGCGTTCTACGCCTGCGAAGTCCTCTTCCAACTCTTTAAACCATTCTAAAGGGAAGAACAAGCTTGTGCCAGAAGTGTTTGAGCAAGCATCTTCTGCAGGATTATTACTCCCCTCGTAGATGCTTAATATGTAAAGGCAAGTATCACACGCTGATTCATCAATCTTCAGAATCTTATGAGCGTGCGTCTCGAGGACCGAGTTTTCCCTCAGCGAATATTTCTGAAACTAGAGTAAATCAGTCTCCAACATCTCACTTTACTAAATACGTTTTTCAACGTGTATTGTTAGCTACCGCACGCGTTTACGTGGAGGCTCCGAACGGGATACGAGTGTTGGTGAGAGCGCTGATAGATCAATGCTCTCAAATATCAATTATTTCTCAATCTCTCTGCCAACAGCTCAAATTAAAACATACTTCAACACATGGCTCCAATCGGCGCAGTGGGCGCTCATTCTGGGGTGTTATCTATTGAATCACCTAAGTGGATTAAAATTAGCAGATCCCAATTTCGCAGAACCAGGTCATATCGACTTGTTACTCGGGCCTTTCGTTCACGTTCTGATCATTGAAGATTAAGTTGCTAAAGGCGAAGTCGGTGAGCCTATCGCCATCTCGTTGTTGTTAGGTTGGATCATCTGATTGGATTATCAGAAATATTCAGGCTGCCGTGCCTGATCTTTGTTACCAAGTCACCGTTATGAACATGGTCTCAGAACCCTCTCTTGACGAAACGTTACAACGATTCTGGGAGGTTGAAGAGGTTCCACGCGTTGAAATCTATTCCGCAGACGAACAAGCTTGCAAAGATCATTTTGTTTCAATTCACACCCGAGACGAGTCAGATCGCTATGTTGTCCGATTGCCCTTTAAGGACTCTACCGCTATACCGTCTGAATGCTTCAGTCACTCTTCCGCAGCTGCCTAAGGGTGCTTGCTACATATGGAGTCGAAATTTCATCTAGATTTCAAGCTGAAGAAAGCTTATATCGATTTCATGTCGGAGTTCGAAAGCCTTGGACATATGGTTAATGTATCTAAGCTGTCTTCTTTCGCTTCGCTAGCTGAATCTATTTTTTTATCTCACCGTGGAGTTTGGAAGGAGGCTAGCTCCACCACAAAATTACGGACTGCGTTTAACAGATCATCTAAGTCTCGAATTGGAATATCTCTGAACCATCTGCTGTTCGCGGGCTCCAATTTGTTGCCCAACTTAGTAAATCTCGTAGCTGGTTGAATTTCCCAGTTCGTATTCACCGCCGACGTCGAGAAAATATATCGCCAAATCAGGATGTATTCCGACAACCAGCGGTTTCAATCTATTCTTTGGAGGTCTGATCCTGACAAGCCAGTAGATAGATTTCAGTTGCAGACAATGACTTACGGTATAGAAAATTCAACCACTTTAGCTCAGCGGACTTTGAAACAATGAGCTGAAGATCTCGGAAGCGAGCATTCCCTTGGTGCTCAAATCTTACAATCGGAAATATATATGGATGACGTTTTATCATGCACTGATTCAATGCAGGAAACTATAGCTAAATGCGAGGATATATTTAAATTGCTGCAGGCCGGGGGCTTCCCTCTGTGCAAATGGTCGTTCAATTCACCTGAACTTGCTGAGCGGCTACCTCTTTATCTGTTAGCTACGGATCCTCTAAATATATCTGATGGATATAGTTCGCTAGCTGTGTTGGGGTTATCTTGGTGTCCCAGCAACGATTGCTTTGAATTCATGATAGGCGAATTGATTTCTGTCGATGCACTAAAGGATCCGTACTTTCTAGAGTAGCTCGTCTCTTGGATCCATCGGGGTGGTTAGCTCCTGCCATAATTACCGCTAAGATTCAATTAACTCAGCATCTGGTGAAGATTGTTCCATTTAGAATAGATAGCATTCATTTATGGTCCGACTCATCTGACGTAATAAATTGGTTCAGAGATCGGCCCTCTCGTTGGCCCGTGTTCGTTGCGAACAGGTGCTCCAACATTCTCACAATCTTGCCTAATGCTTATTGGCATAAAGTGCGCTCAAAGGATAATCCTGCAGATGCAGCTTCAACGGGTGTCGTACCTTTTCAATTATCTGATTTGAGACTGGGGAAGAGATGGGAGTTGACTTCCCAAATGGTGCAACACTTCTGGAGACGATGGTCGGAAGAATAATTGGTGACCTTGCAACCACGCAGTAAGTGGAGGAAAATCGCTCATCCAGTCAAAATAGGTGATGTGGTCCTAATCAAGAATGAACTAACCTCGCCCGGCCGATGGCCTTTAGGTCGCGTAATCTCAACCAGGGAACAATGGCTTAACCCGAGTAGCTACTGTCAAGACCGCTTTATCTATACTGCGCAGACCTATCTGCAAACTCATCACTATGCTCGAGAGAGAAGACTGAAGATTCACCTGGCCAGTATCTCTCTACTTCATTCATCCTTGCATGAATGAACTTGGGCGGGATGTTCGAGAACGTTCGCATAAAGGCGAACGTTCAAACTGAAAAGTCGCGAGACCTAAATTTAGCCAGTCACAGGTGGAATTAGCTTTCGAGGGACTTCCGCCTTTGCTCGTCCACGCTCGGTTCTTCGAATTCCTCGCTCTCTTTTCATCGGTGCTTGGACGAGGCAACATCTACTCTTGAGACCAAGGGGCATCAAGAGAGAGAGAGGAGAGAGAGAGAGAGAGACTGCACACAAGATTTAGCTCGAAAAGAAGAAGTATCATTAAATCTAAAATTTTGTTAAAGTTACAGAATTAAATCTTACAAAGTATTGCAGTACGCTCTTTCAATAAATATATCTAAACATTCAACAACGTCTCATCCTTGATTCCATCCATCATTCAGCAGTTGGTGTAATCATAAGTCGCTTACTTTTATTTGCAATATAAAGCTTTTAGAATCTTCGGAATATAAGTAAAATGGCTGTTTTATATATTCTAGTGTATACGAAACCCAATGCTATTCTTATGGGAGAAACACGCACTTGAGAAAAAATGAGTAACACTGACGAGATCTTATTCTACAAGCGTTCAAATGAATATATGGAAAAGTATAGGACTGTGCTCCCAATTGGTTTCTGGTAATTTTTTTCATGAAAAATGATATAGTTTTAGAGATATGCCCTGTAACGCTCACCGGTGAGCATTACAAGGTAGTGGTAACAAAATTGAAGGCAACCAACAGCATCAGCTGCTGTTAGTCGCTCGCTGGCTATCTCCAGAGTAGATAAGCCTACTCGGGGGAAAGAGCTTGGTCGAAGAGGGCCCAAGCTACCCATATAACACCCCTCTAATAGCCCACCGTTACTAAAAATAACTACCAAGACAGAACTTGTGATGGGAGCACTGCGAGCTCCCAGTGCTATACTTTTGCCTGCACTGGTTGAAGAGGCGTATTCCTGCTGGAGAGCCCGGAGGGAACAGCATCACCACCAGGACCCTCCCATAGGCCCTGACAAGCCGAAGAGTCAGGAGGCGAAGGGCTTGAAACCTAAAAAATAAGGAAATAATTAGTAACAAAGAAGACAATAGTCACCTGAGGAATACTGAGGGCATGCATGTAAGAAAAGGGAACTCCTGTTGAAGGTGGCGAGGCTGGACCACAGGCAAGGCTGCTTGACCAGGTTTGACGCCACTGTTGCCTCAGTCCTGCTGCTTCCTGCACCTACAAAATTTGAAGAATATTATAATGGATGGATGAAACATCAACAGAAGGGAAGACACGTACCTTGTTCTGAGGTAGAAACCAAGGTGACACCTCCATCTGAGGCATACATCACTCATGCTT
>JAWWEQ010051278.1:0-10362 GCA_035583055.1 Torymus tubicola | reverse complement strand
TCACTATCTTCCACTTTTCTTGAATTTTCAAAATTGGATATTTCACTTAATATTTGTTGTTTAACCTGTTCTTCCTTCGTACTTTTTATTTTTGCAATTAACATTCTTGCTGTTTCATTTAGATTAACTTTTCTGTCTTTTAAGGTTATGTTCATCTCCACGTGGTTGGGGCATATCATGAAGATATCACTTATGTAGTTCTTGTCCTTGCATTTTGAATAATCACTTTTATAATAAACATCTTCACACACAATACAAACTACAAACGCAACTTTTTGTTTAGGATGGTATTTATACACTTTTTCTTGGTTTTTATCAGGAGGCTCGTCGGGAGGTAAGTTGCCTCCCGACGCCATCTTGAATTTTTTGTACTTATGTATTTATCATTTTTTTCTCCGAGTACATTTTCTGTCAAGTTTTAGGGGTGGGCGATTAAAATGAGACACCTTATATATGTGGTTCCATAGCTTTGAATATGCATTTATCGCATACAGGTAGGCAGCTTATACCGGATTTATTTACGCGCGTCTATCCTCACGCACTCACACTGAACATTAAATTTTTATAAGATTTTCGCATTTCTTATAGATGAACAAACTCGGTCCGTTGCATGCCCCAGGTTAATGTATATAAATATTTTTAAGGGCAAACACATGTGTATATATAACAATATAAAAATTTGTAATAATTTTTGGAGTATACCTTTCCTTTTCCTCATACCGGCTGTTGCTAGATTCCTTGAAAAATAATTTCAATTTGCCATCCTCATGGATATTCCTTTTTCTTTTGGTTAAATGTTGCTTTGACATGATCCGGATAATTGCACCAAATCGCTAATTCTCACACTATTCACTAATAGTCGCCGCTTTTCACAATGTAATTAATAATAATCGTTATACACTAAGAAACTTATTTATTAATTTTCTCTTTATCCGTATTAAGAGATATTATTTCCCGTATGGCTATTATAGATAAGAAAATGATTTGTATCTTTGACACAAAGAATTATCTTCCTACGCACTGTAATGAGTTTAATACTTACTCGCTCGGCGTTCTAATATACACTGAAGTTTTGAAGACACACAATGCAGGCTTGCCGCTCTTCCCTGTGACTCGTATTCACACGGCGTATGGGGGCCCGTACAATAGGGGCGCTCGAAGTTGTACCGGGACGTGCTGCTCCCGCAGCCAGGGTCTTGCCTCGTGCTCAAGCGTCGCTTGGCTGCGCGATCAGCCATGGATTTTACCGTTGCAACGATAGGCGCAGTTGTACATCATACCACCACGGATGCGGCTCCGGTTACTTTCGCTTATCTCTGCAGAAATGACGACCTCGCATTCCCCGACGCTTGCCGCATTACACATCCCAAGCGAAATTTGATTTATTAATTGAGAGAGAAAAGAGAAATTGGATAACCCCGGGTGAAGATAAAAATTTTATGTGTGAGTTATTGAAAATATAAAAAACAAAAAAAGGGAAAAATAGAAAATTATAATTTCGTCGGAGACGCGTAACGGAACAGATTGAAATGCGATTACATACATTTTATTTATGTGTAATACTCTGTATAACGAAGAGAGGGGGTAGGATTATAGGACTAACATCGAGACTCTTGCTTCTGGGAAATCCCCTACATGGAGATGTAGGTCTTCAAGGAATTCGTTTGGGGAAATTTTTCACTATTAAATCAGGCTATGTCCGTTATGATTTTTAAAAAGTAGCCTGCTAACTTATTTGTCGACAATTCCATCAATTGTTAAGGGTTCATACCACTTAACACGCTTAAAATTGAAGCTATAACTATGAATTTTTTTTATAGTTTCTATAATAGATATCGGTATGAATCTTTTTGGATTTAATAAAGGCACTCTTATAGTATATGAAACAATTTTTTTTTTAAATTTTACATTGTTTATTTATATACAACTGCAACAACCGTTGAGCGTTTCTAAAAAACGGATGTTGATGGTGTGCATGATTTTGAAGAGAGAAATCATCGGAAATACAAAATTCAAAAATTTAGATTCAGTAGGACTCTGGCTATCGCCGGAACTAGGATAATTAAGTTTCATGCAGAAATAACAAAATGCCGGGTGTTCAAAAAACTTGTTTCGAAAAATCGTGTTTTTTGATTCTTTTTTCGTTTGATATATACAGTTAAAATTAAAATTTTAACGTAATCCTAATTCCGGCGATAGCCATACATGTAAAAAAAACGTGGTGAAACTTTGGAAATGATCGGTTGAATACTTTTTGAGAAATCGTGCACGCCAACCGAAAAAAGTGGTTTTGAGAAAAACGCGTTTAAAGTTTAAAGCTGTGACTCGCACACCGTTGAGTGCGCCAAACTAAAATCGACAAAACACACACTTGTAGCTATTAGATCGTATTGAAATTTTTACACAGCATTTTTTAAATGTTTTCCTTTCGAAATACATTAAAAAGAAATACCGATGTTTTGAAAGTGATAAAGTGGTATGAACCCTTAATATTATATAATAGTATAATTGCAGTATTTTCTATGTAAAATTTAATTATGTAATTGGAATTTATAAATTTAATAATTTGTTTATTTAGAAAAAGAAGATAATTTACCAAATTATGAAGAAGAATTATTAACTGCCCAACACGAAAGTGGATCTCGAACTACAGTTATAGTTAAGCTCAAAGGTGATATTGATATTATGATTTGTCCTTTAGTACTGGAATGTCTTCAGAAATTTATTGATGCTATAACACCAACCTTATTAGCATTACACCCTTTGACGATTCTAAATCACCTACATAATGAATGTATAGGTCGAGTGGAAGATGCTAATATATTGAAACAAGATCAAAGCTTGTCTTATTGGGGTCAAGTGCAAAGTAGTTCAAAACAATCAACAGCTGAGAGAAATATAAGAAATAATGAAGGTAAAAATTATATAAAGTTTTATACGCTAATAATTATTACAGATTTTTTAAATATATTTTTTTTAATAAGGTAAAGTTGCACTACAAACTAATGTATATGAAGAAAGTATTTCTACCCAAATTCAAGGAAGTATCATCTTACCCAAGGTAATAAACGAATATTGCTATAAATAATAATGATTTTTAATGTTATCTTACTCTGATTTTGACAAATCTAAAATACATAATTTAATTTAATTTTAAGTTCTAAAAATAATCTCCGAAAGAGGTGAAGGTGATTATAACCGATCTTGCGTTAAGATGAATATCATAGTGATTGCAGTAGTAACTAAAATGCAAATAAATTTCATGGTAGTAACATTGTCAATTAACTTGTAAATTTTTAGTTTATTGAACTACGCAAAAATATATAATATCTTAGTTAATCTACAACTTTCATCGTTTTTTTCATTTGATCAACTATTGCATGTATACATAATGTCAATGAGATTTATTCTCTCGAAAAAGATGTTGAAAAGCATACATAGCATATTGTCTGCATGCACAACTACCACAGATAGACATATAAAATGCACAAGTTCATGCTTCCCAGCGCTTCTATGGGAGGAATAAGCGTCATTGAAAATTAATGTTTTTTATCAAAATCTTAGATGCGAAATATTTTTATAATTATTTACATTAAAACAACACAATCCCGTAACACATAATAATAACTTCCGTCAGCTTAAAAAACTCTACGAAGCAGGGAAAAACGCTGAGGCAAGCTCATTCTATAATATTTATTTAACAATCATTAAAATCTATAATTCACAGCAACAAATAAAATAAGAGACAACTTAAAACAAATACACGGTTATTATACGTTACATATTCCAATGCATGTAATTAGATAATTATAGAAATATGACGGGCCTCTTACCTAGCGATATTCTCTTTTTGGTTAGACCACACGTAGTGTGGGTACTCAATGTCTAACGCCAAAGCGTGACGCGTTTCAGTGATTAAGACCTGGTGCGATACCATGCCTCAACGTCTCAAGAACGGGTACAGCCCTCACTCAGTAAATAATAAATGAAATAATACTTACTACTTACACCGAACTGTAAATAAAAAATAAATTTTAACTTACGAATGCTTTACATAATAAATCAAATAATACTTCCTACTTTCACCGAACTGTAAGTAATAAATAGAATTGTATGTGTGATTTATCTGGGCAGTATGTACTAAATTATAAATTTATAGTCTACAAAAGGTTGAAATCAAATTTTTTATCATTTTTATGTACAACGCTGTGCGTATGCGCCGTAGTAAATATTCATATCAATGGTCAAATTTCTCAAAATACACGATATTACTGAGGTTTTTCAATTTACTGAACTCAATTTTAATGATCATTTTACTACACAAAGCTCTGCGGATGGGCAGTAGCTATGCAAATTTAAAAAAGTTGAGCAGTTAGAAAATAGATTAATGTGGCCAAGAGAAGAAATTGCACCATTTGTTCAAAAAATAATGAAGAGGAGAAAGCTCTTACCCCTTAAGTAGCTCAAGAAAATTAATTAATGTGATTTTTAAATCAAATATCATCCAATAAAGGATTCTTAAATAATTCTTCAAAAGTAAAAAAGATGTTATTGAAATAAAGTTCTCCGATTTTATTTTCTGCTCCTGTAGAAATCTTCAGTAGCAACCTTTTATAGTCTCTCTAAATTTAATAAGATGAATAATGCACAATTTGAAAAAGGTGTGCTATGCAGGCAGACTTGATGCAAGCAGATTCATAAAATATAAAAGACGAAGGCAATTAAATCATATAATACATAATGTAAGCCCAGATTCAAGAAGCAGATCTGTCATTGAATACCATATAATAATATAGAGCTTTAATTTTCATCAGTTCGAGGTACAATACATATTCTTTTTAACTTAATAACTAAGTAATTAAAAAACATTCGTTATTAACAAAACATCAAAAATAAAAAACATTAATTTGGCTGAGAAATCATCTAGAATTGTAAATGATATTACTAACAAAACTTTTAAATAAAATAAATAAAATTTGGCTAAGTAATCGCCAAGGAATATAAATTAGATTACTAAAAAAACATTTAAATATCATAAATGGAATATAAATTTCATTGTTAACAAAAATAAAAATCATCAACAATATGAATTTCGTTGTTAACAAAGCATAAAAATAAAATATATTAATTAGGCTAAGTAATCACTAAGAAATATAAATTGTTATTAATAAATCGTTTAAATGAAATTACTATAAATTGGTTGAGTAATCGTCAAGGAATATATATTTTCTTAATCAAGAAAAAAATGCTAATTAAACTGAGTAATCGCTACTGAGCACACAGATAAAACCCGACTACGCTACCGTTATTTCCGTATATCCTGTTCCCCTAACTTCTATTATACCATGTTAAATCCCTCACTACTTCATGATCCGTTTCCTGACACCTGCCATAGACCATACAAATAACCTAGACTCGGTTCGCTCTCTCCCGTAAAAATCTCTTCGTCAAAGTTGACGTCCTCGCTACCGTATCCAAACTAAAAAGACCCGCTTGTTGAAGGACATTCTACAGTCCACCGTTGCCAGAAGAAATTGCCAGAAGAATCAGATAGAAATTGCCAGTGATCTTCAATCTCAAGGCTCTTAACGGTCGTCGGATTCGCCATATTCACGTAAGGGATCTTGAACCATACTGTACGGTGCCAAAGTTCAGTGAGTTTGCAAAATAACATCAACCCGAAATTCATACAAAACCTATATGCTCAATAAACACCCCGCCGTTCTGCTACTGATACCTCGACGAGTTTAGTAAGTGCTCTGTTGGTGGACCTTACCATGTTCCTTAGTTTGGTATGGATATTCTTTTTGTCTAATTGTAAAATAAAATTCACTAGAGAGGCCACCTTTGCTCTCAGTGTCCGGAAAGCTGCTATGCAGTAAGGGCCAAGTGATCCAGTCCTTGTTTACCAGCTGTATTTGGCAATAACCTGCTTTTCCTGTTCGAAGGACTTTCATCCGCTCGACGTTGATGGCGGGATTTTTTTCATTGTTAAAGATACCCGCTTGGGGTACTATGCTTTTTACATACTTTAGTTGGTTTATTATTCGGGAAGCATTCCCCTATCTAGTTTTACTTCTCTCCGGTGCCCTTTATATCTGGTGAAACTTAGGATACACGAATAAGGCATGCTCCATGCCTTTATCAGCAGGAGAACATGAGAGACACGTCGCGCTTTGGTATATTCCAATCCTCTTCAGAAAGCTACGAAACAACCATATTCAGTAAGCACCTGGGTGAGATAAAAGTGCCGAATTCGTGTCTCCTTCCGGTCTACTCTTAAACCTTCGCTTTCTATATCCCATCGGCGCTTCGACTCTTAACCAGCTTCACTTGATTATTAGTTTCGACCTTGTCCTTGGTAGAAGTCATCCCCTTTTGTAACCATGTTTTGTGCGTCTCAACTTTCTCGGTGGCCATTACGTCTACAGGTAGTAATCCAGCGATTACAGAGAGAACAATGTCTTATACGGTACGGTGGGCGCATGCTACTTTTAGTAAAATTGTTTTACAAGTTCGACGGCAAGGGACACCCTAGCTCAGATTACTCTTTACAGCATCAGCTCAGATTGGGGCTCCGTATAGGATCACGGAATATATCACCAAGGAAAGGAGGAATCGTTGCAGTTATTTTGGCCCCTTACGTTCGTCATGATAACCGCGAGCGCACAAGAAACTTTTGATGTCTTTAATCCAATATTCTTGAGATGGTCTTTAAATGAGGGCCACGCATTTTTGTGACTCTTAGATATTTGATGGTATCCCCCGTCCCTATCTTTGACCGTGAAAGTGTGCCATGTCATTCTTTTTGTTCAAAAAATGAGATCGCCTCGATTTTTTCAACTGCAAAACTTGTCCGCGGTCATTTAACCATTGTCCTATAACCTCAATTACGCTATCTCCGAGATGTTGCACCTCTTTTAGGCTTTTCCCACGACGATGAGGGCAACGTTGTCCGCACAGACTACCATCGACACCCCCACTAGGAGTGGTTGTCTAAGCAGACGTCGTACAGGACGTTACAGATCGGGGATTCCAGTACCGGGCCCTGCGACACCCCTCCAGTGATCTTATTACAGTGCGTGTAAATGTTGTAACATGGTAATATGCCATGTTGCAAGAAAAGGCGATAGCTGACTATACAGTCAGACTTATAGTAAAATAAGAAACCCTATATTAAGCAATGCTTCCTTAGGAGGCCTGAACAGTACACAAAAAGTGTACTTACCATGTACAGGACCCCTGAAGCGAAGCTCGCTGTCCTGGAGACACTTTAAAAGTCAGTCCCTCATAGATAATAACCACTTGCACTAATCACACACACCAGATGTATAATTCCCATCGCTATCCCTAAAAACCTAACTCCTCACATGCTACAAGCACTAACATCACACTTCACGGAGACGAGGTAGCCACAGCAACAAGGGCAGCGAGGAGACCATACAGCAGGAGCACAAATACCTCTTGGCTGGAACGAAGACTGGGGATGAAAGTTCTGCAGGGTAGTCGGATCCATTCCAAAGGTAACCTGCATAGTATCCAGCACATGCAGTTGCCAACGAATCAGGAGGATATTAAAACTGCTCTGTCTACAACAGCTACTCCGTTGGTGCAACTATTACCAGCGCACATCTGAAAAGCATTAATAAATTAAACTGTTCAGTCTATTAAATACCTAGAGAGTGAAGATCCCGAAGAACCCTGCGGAATCCTGAAGAGTGGAAGATCTTGGTTTTTTTTCTGTCCCTGCTACATCTGAAAAAGCTGAAAAGAAACTCATCAAGATGATGGTTAAAAGAGGTGAGGAACGCAAGTGGACTTACCGAATCTATACCGTAGCTCCGAAGGACTAATAGATGATCCCACCAACAGTTGCAGAATCTTATCCAGGAACAGCCGATCCGTAAACACCAAGATGTTCGCTTCAGTAACGGTCAAGGCAGTGACAGCAGCAGTTAGCCGCGGCTAACGTAAACAGAGTCGCGGCTACAGCAGCCGCAATACGCTCGCCGCCGCTCGACTGTACTCGAGCTTCTTCGCCATACACGCATGCACTCAGCACGCTGGCGATCGGTATAGGAGAGAGTTAAGGCGCGAAGCACTCAGGGAGAGAAAAAGGCAGACACTCTCCTGTGTCACTCCTGACACTCGCCGTTATCACCGACCAGCCACTGCAACCCCAACGAGAGCCAAGCGACTGCCATTGAGAGCCCATCTACAGTGTCATTCTCCAACGAATTATAATTGTCAGTGTTTAACTTTGTAGCCATCCCCCTGTTACCCTCCCTCCTCCTCTTAAGTGTGTGTGTGTGCGCGGTCGTGGAAAAGTATATAGAGTCACGTAATAGATTTGAATGTGCGCGTAGAGTCCTCCAGGACATGAGAATCGCGTCGGGGTGACTCTTAGCGTTACAAGCCCGCGAGTGTTCCCTGTTAGTCGTCTCATGTAACGTGCCACGCGAGCGGCTGTCGCCCGTAACTTTGTTTTAATAAAGTGTTTAGTTTTATATAACTGACACAGCGACTAACGTCTCATTTATTTCGCCCTTCTAAAGTTACCCCAATAGCCCGCAGCTCGACCACGGATTACAATGTATATTTTAATTGATTACTTTTGGAATATTCAGAATAACGTGACCTTCCAATATTAAGTATAGTAAATACTAAAACAGTTCAAAACACAATCTTTTCATTTCCTTTTTTTTTTTTTTTTAGTAAGAGTCTAATAGATTTGATAAAAAAAATTAGGAATAAAACAAAATTTCGGTTGCAAAAATCTTCCTACGCGGTTCGCAATTTAATTTTTCGAATTTTAAGCAACATTAAAATGGTGTTATCTAGGGACCAGAGGCACGTAGAAACAGTTTCAAAAAACGAAATTAAAGGTTTTAAGCTCTACTTTAAGATTATATTCATAATTTGAACTTACTGAGATGAAGGGTACAGCAAAATTTCAAAAAACCGTAAAAAAATTACATGTTTTTAATGTTCGGCATAGCGCGACTGAACATCTATTCATTATAGAAAGTATATGGGTCATTTTATGCCAACTGTACCAGGTTAAAATTTGAAAATCGTTCAAAATTTATTTATGGCTCTTGGTATTCGTACGCCAGATGTAAAGTACATTGATTCAGAGATTAAGTTTCATAACACATCGCTGTGATGTTTGTTTTGCGTTGACATCTGACTACGGCAGATTGCCTGTCACATAGAAAGGAGTCGTGATAGCACTGACTGAAGTCCGCGGATTAGCAAGCCTTATCATCGAGGCTCACTGCATCGCGAAAACGAGCACACACGGGCGCGATGGTTTGTGTACTATTTTGCACACTCATGCAACTGTCTTCCGTCCTAAATTGTCCTCTATATATAGTGCCTTTCCGTCCCTCACCCGTAACAGCAGACAGCAGACAGCAGCCGCTACAGCTATAGCTCCAACAAGGAACAGTCATGGTGAGAAGGAAGTGGCTCTTGACAATGTTAGAAGACTAGAAGCTACAGCTACAGCTTTACTCAAGTATATTATATTGAATTTATTCGCCGTATATGACGATAGAAGAAAATATACGATGCTCTAGGCCGACTCTCTCTACGCCTGCTACGATGTAAAGTTCGACTAAGGCGAGGTAGCGACGAGAATGCTATTCCTCTGTCTACTCCGTATCCGCCCGCCCTACGATCAACCTCGTTAGCAGCCGTTCTGCCGCAGCAGAGTGTGCCATTCTGGAGAGCGTGCGTTGAGTCCAGGAGGAGTGCCAAGGAAAGGAGCGAGTTCTGCCGTGTACGCGGATGGCGCCCGTTTCAACATAATAAATAGCTTAATTTTTATTATAACTTAAAAATTGACTAAAGTTTCATTTATTTTGTCCTTCTGATTTTACCCTAAATAGCCGCAGCCCGACCGTGGATTACAGCTATAAAAATAGTGAAAAAAATACTTTTTTTTTACATTAATACACAATAGTAAGTAGGAGAGGCTCAGGGTACCAAAGCCCCAATTTTTTCTGTAACTCACAGAGGTTGTCGATTATACCATACCATAAACCTCTGTAGACTTATATCTGTACCGTCATACCTCCCCGGCAACAAGTTATAGCTATTTTAATTTCTGGATAGAGTTGGAAAAATTTGCTCGATATGTATATTTTTTTTATATTTGCTGTTTATTTGTACTACAAGTAAAATGTACATTTTATACATAAAATGCACATAAGACCTGCTAAATATTTTATATCAAGTGCAAAAATTAGTTTTGAAACATTTGATTAGGTGAATATGGGCAGTCTCAGGTGAATCGAGAGGTCAAAATTTTTTTTTCTTTTAAAATCACCTAAATCGCTTCGTAACCATCCCATATGT
>JAWWEQ010051277.1:0-10363 GCA_035583055.1 Torymus tubicola | reverse complement strand
GAATACTTTTATCCCAAAATGATCGGTGAGATAGGCATACGCGGACCACCTGATTTGAGATGGATTCGGCCTTAAATCTATATTATACGCGATAAGATAAAGTAATTAACTATGTTTGCACAATTGTCAGATATCTTATTCGTTCACATGACATTCCACAGTACTTCATTTTCACTTAGTTTGCAAACATGTTAACCAAAAGTTTGGTCCTTACATTCATATTACTAAGTTTAGATTTGGCTTTATCGCTTAATGCAAAGCCTGTAGTTACCACTAGTTTAGGTAGAATTCAAGGTTTCTACAGAGAAGATCATCCTGGTACGGCAAAATATGAAGCTTATCAAGGCATACCTTACGCACTGCCGCCAATTGGAAATAGAAGATTCAGGGTAAATTTAATGTTCTTCTGAAGTTAACCACCAACACCTTGATAACCAAAAATTTTATTTGAAATTAATATTAATACAACACAGCCGCCAGAACCCATGAAGCCATGGAAGAATACATTAATAGCCGACAAACTGGGTAACATATGCCCGCAACCCAGTCCTAACAAACAGCCTACAGGTGGTTATGTTGAGGGTGTCGAGGATTGCCTATACCTCAACGTTTACGCACCTCTAAGAAAAAAAGATCACAGTCTACCTGTTATAGTTTCGATTCACAGTGGTGCATTTCAGTACGGCCACGGTGACTTGATCTTGCAACCGCATTATTTAACGAGCGCGGACGTCATTCTGGTAGGAATTAACTATCGTCTGGGTGCACTTGGGTTCCTCAGCACTGAAGATGATATTGTTCCCGGAAACATGGGACTAAAAGACCAGAATATGGCTTTGCGATGGGTGAAAGCTCATATTCAAGCTTTCGGCGGCGATCCTCAAAAAGTTACGATCATCGGTCTTAGTGCTGGTGGTGCCAGTGTTCACTACCATTACATGTCTCCCATGTCTGCTGGACTCTTTCACAGTGGCATTTCGTTCAGTGGTACTGCACTTGATTGTTGGACTCAGACCGAGAACTCGCGCCAAAAAGCAATGAAGCTGGCAGAATTGTTGAACTGTCCGACGAACAATACGAGGAAGATGGTCGAGTGCATGAGAAAGAGGCCGGCTGTGGATATTGCAGCTGCTCAGATGGAATTGATGGTATTAATTTTAATATAACGTAACTTTAGCTATTTTGAATATACACGCGTGCACTTGTTTTACTTTATGAAAAAATTTAATTGAGCATTTAAGTAGACCAAAAATTTTTTAAATATTACTTATAAATTATTTGAGAATTTTTAAATCTTTACTCACAATTGATCTTGATAGACGACGTATATTAAACACACAAGTGTATGGATAGTCAGTTTATCAACTAGCACTTAACAAGGCTAATTTCGTTTTCGGAATGTTCGAGTCTTTTTTGGTAAAAGATAGATTGTACTTTAATATATGTTTGTAGATTTCGGTTCAACTTTTAGGAATAAAAGTAAACATCTTTTATAAATAAAATAGACCAAATTAACTATTTTTGATAAAAAATTTTAGCAATAACGCTCTTCTTACAGAAAAATAAAAATTTTCAAGTTGCTTATTTAATGTGAAATATTCCATATAGATTTGCAAATACATCTACAACAATTCCATTTTAAGTTACCAAATTATCCAGAGTTACCGTTAATAGAAAATATTAACCATACACGGTTTACACAAATCGATGTTTTCAACTTGATGTTTAGCCATGGCAGAGGCAACCATTCACGCCATTTGGTCCTGTCGTAGAAAAGCCTTCGCCTAATGCTTTCATCGATCGCTCTCCTATTGAAATTATTTCTAGTGGCGATATCAACAAAGCGCCATGGATCACTGGAGTAGTTAGCGAAGATGGTCTTTATCCAGTATCAGGTATTGATTTTAATATAATAAACACTTGTTTAAAATAATCAACAACTGTACTATAAGAATATTATTGTATACAATCGCTATATTTTAGAATTTGCCCTGAAGCTTGACGCGCTTGAAGAATTAAATATGTACTGGGAAGCGATTGCGCCACTTTTGCTTGATTACAATTACACTATACCAGTAAAGGATCATGCTAAAGTTGCCCGTAAAATTCGGAAGCATTATTTAGGAGACAAGCCTATTAATTTAAAAAATTTAGATTACCTCACTCACATGGTGACCGACCGGATTTTCATCGTTGATGCCGGGAAAGCAGCGCAAGCACACGCAAAAGTAAATCCTGGCAAAATTTGGCTCTACTATTACAGTTACAGAGCTGCGACTAGTTTAAGTGACTTTTATTCAAATAGCACAGTAGATTTCGGTAGGTCTATTTGTTCATTAGTTATATAACTCAAGCTAATATTTGTTTTATTTTAATTTTTATTTTGTATTTTTTTAAGGCGTGTCTCACGGAGACGATGTGTTTTTAGCTGCTGGAAATCCTTACATAGATCCTGTGAAACGAAAAAATGACCTCCAGCTAAATCAGGAATTACTAGAGTTTTGGCTGCATGTAGCGCGTACAGGGTAATTATAAAATAAGATTTAATTATTCTCATGCATATTATCAATGCTAATTTAAAGAACTTTATATTATAGGCTACCAAAATTAGGTCAGGAATGGACACCCGTTGATGGAACAAAAACTGAGCTGAACTATTTGCACGTTAAAGGACCTGGAGAGTTTAGTATGAAAACAGATTCGAACTTTGGTCAAAAGAATTTTTGGAATAGTATTGACTTCAATGAGAACAAAATAGCTTAGAACTAAGTTTAAGTTTATTATACTTATTACACTAAGAAAAATGTATAATCGACTCAATTCAATCTATTTTTGAATGCATACTATTGTGTAATTTTATTCAAACTTATTGAAAACATCGGCTACTCAAGCAGTTTTCAGTACTTATCTTCTGCTGACGACATCTTTAGCACGTTGATTCAAAACCGGTAAATTCAATCTCGCTTCGTAATAATAGAAAATGGAAAACGCGTTCTTGCGTTGTAAACATACATTTGACGTGTATAAATAACGATGTGTAAAAGTATAATTGCATTCAATGCTTTACAATAAAGTGGTGTTTGCAAAAATGCGTTGTAATTATGTTCGCGCATTTAAAATTGAAAAAAGGAAATTATTTGTTACGAGGTAAAGAATCTTATAAAGTCTTTGAGAAATTCTTTAAATATGGATTTCTTCAGTGTGCTTATTCTGTGTTACCTCAACTTTTGCGCTTTAATACTTTATCAAGTAATCATCCTACGCTTTCCAAATATATATAAGATTCTTAAACAATTGTTACGCGTAAGATTAAAAAAATTTATAAGATCTTTGTAACATAACTTTCAGAAATAGTCATTTATATATGCCATAATTTTTTATTGTCAATAGTTTCATAGTTCACCCATTGAAATTTTTCTTATTTAAAATATTAAAGTTTGGATATAGGTATATATTTTGAAATAAATGAAATGAAACACACACTTTTAAATATTATCATACTTTATTATTATACATATTGTAAGTAACAGTTGCGCGCTTAAAGCGCCGAAGTTAAAAGTTTCTCTTTTATATATTAAAAATCAAGTCAAGAAGCTTTGCTTTGCTATTCTGCCTATATAATAAATAATTAAAAATCAAATTTTCCTCGACAAAGAAAAAAAAATATAAGGCCACTTCCATCAAAATTGTTTACAATTCCGTACTTTACAAATAACATGTTTCTTTGTAAAAACACTCAAGTGTATACGTAATGCATACGACGTCTTGATAGTATCCTTTTCTTTTCGCACACTCATAATACATATATTTATTTATATATATACAGAAAAAATGGCTGGAACTATAGTACAATGTAAACATAGGGTAGCTTTGTGGGTTCTAAGTTACAATAAGTTCCTGCTCAGCAATTTCATCTGTCAAAATTTAGCGTTCAGCTAAAAATTGCATTATTTACCTTATACAAAACAAGAATATAATTTTAAAAATCGTAAATTATAAAGACAAATTTTGTTAAAAGCTCAGCAGGACTTCATTGTAACTTAAAATTAGCATATGCATCCTATTAATGTACAATCGTTTATGGTTTTTACATACTCCTATATGCTCCTCATTCATGAAAATAAAATTGCGATGTTCTTGGTCGCCGTACGATGATAAATGGAATGCACACGATAGTTTAAAAACCAGAGTAAAGAGAAAGAAGAAATAGAATTACAGTTAGAGAATTACAATAAAATTATTAATTATTTATCCCAATACACCGGGGGAGGGGGTCGATATCACAGCTACTGATCGTGTCTCGAACAAAAAAAACATAAAGTATTCAATTAAACGTAAAGGAAAACAAAAGGAAATTCACAAGATTAAATTATTGCGTGCTAATAATAAGTTTTAAGTCGTGGATAAGATACAAGTAAGAATTAAGCAAAAGAGGAGGACACATAGAGTGATAAGTGCGCAATACAAAAGGGATATTATAATAATAATGCACGCTTTTGTTATGCGAGAAAGAAAGAAAGAGAGAACGAGAGAGAGAGAGAGAGGGATGAAAGCAGAACGATAAATCGTACAAATATACACGCACACACAGACACGCGCGCGTGCAAACGTATATAATATCTCGGAGAATTAGGAATCATGCACTCGTTTTGCTCGTTTAAGCTCATTATTATTTTTCTCCGCCTCGCTCGCACAATACAGTTACGTAGGAAACTCCAAGTTTCTGCGACGCACTATAAAAAAAAAAAAACAACAACAACATTTCACGACACTCGACTCGTCTATATATCTCACGCGTCGTCGCCGTCATCTTAATTGCCTCGCTCAACGCCGCATATCATGATATTCGGCAAAGCTCCGCGACGGCGACGCCAAGCGCCTAAAGTCTGCGCGTGTGCCTGGAGCATTCGACACCAACGTTTTGTCCTACTGTCGTCCTCAGCCTGAAAATTTAAACGTTTTTATTATTCGTTTATGGTATTAGAAAATAGTTTAAAATTAGAAAAAACTATATTTTGGGGGTTGAGCTTAATATTTTTATTATTTTCAATTAGGTAGGAAAACGTATACTGATAGAAAAATGTAAAGAATTTTTATCAACCAAAAATAGAATTTTTTCCGTTAAAACATATAATAAATAAAATTACTAGAAACATAGTATAAGTTACTAAAGACATAATAAAAATTACTACATTTCTATAGGAAAAATTTGTATTTTTAGTTATTGCTAAATTGTTAGAAAACATGGGAAAAATTCCCTACATTTTTCTATCAGTGTAAAAACTGAAAAAATATCAACTGTATAAAAACTTATATTTTTGAAATTTGGGAGATTCTTACGTTGATATAAGGTTTCAGAGTTTTTTTTAGATTAATAATACACCAAATTTTAGAACGTCTTCTACCAAAGAAAGCATCAGGCCCTTTCATTTTTTATGTTTCTGTGTTAATCAAATTTGGGTATTATTCTTTAAATACCTTAAAAACATAAGTCTCCTTCGATGATAACTCTTGGACTTCAAAGTAATCCCCGTGCTCCGTTTCGCAGCATACTATACACTTGTCAAGATAAAGCGGTTCCTAAAACAAATTCATAAAATAAATAATCGTGTCGAACCAAGCAGGTTTAATAAAAGAAAAAACAACTTATACTTATTCTCATTTTTCTATGTTAATTATCAAAATATACTTACTCTGAGTAACGAATATCGTCCGAGTTTTTCCTTGACGAGCAGCAACGTCGCTTCCTTGATGCCAGTCTGTCGCGGGAAAAGAGAGTTGTCAACGAAATCGACGAATTCCTTGTTCGGCTGTTGGGAGAAAGAAACGTTTGTTAATTTAAATTGCCTTTAACTCTATATATAAGAAGTCTTTTTTGTTTGAAGATAGTAGAAGATTTACCTTGCCGTAGGTGACCAGCATCGCGATGGCGGGCGAGAGTTTAACGGTCCTGCCGCGACGCCAGTTGTTATCAGTCGGCTGGGCGACTAGTAACCGTCCCTCAAGCACAAACGTCGAGTTATCGTGCGGCCACTCTAATACTTCCACAGCCATCTACGAAATTTTTAACAAAATTATTAATACCAATTTTTTCGTGTGTATACTCAAGTATGTGATAAATTAGCGAAAAATATGTTGTGGTTTGTTAAAAATCCTGTTTAAGTATTTTTGATGTTGTATACATGGATAGTCGTATAAGATATATCAAATGAGCAAGTAAAAATTTACAGAGATAATAAGGAATTAAAAGATGAATTCTAGAAAGTTTAAAAATACAACCATTATTTTTTATCGCTAATTTCATATTATTATAGCTATAGTTTAATTTGTAATTGAAAATTTTTTAAAAACCATTGCACTGTGTGGAAAAAATATTTTAAGCCGAACAAATTTTAATAGAGGAAAAAACTATCTAATTGTAATAAATATATAATAATTCACTAATATTTATTCTATCATTTTATTTCTATTTTTGTTTATCTTATTCCTTTGAAATATATTGTCCTAAAAATCATTTTTTAATTGCACAATTATAATGGTTTCAAAAAGTTTTCTAAATATAAATTATATTATACTGATAAAAATACAAAAATTTTATAAAAAAAACAACAACTATTCTAAGAATTATTTCAATAAGAAAATCTAAGATTGTTGGTTTTAGGTACACTACGTACTTTTCTAAGTTTGATGTTGACCATATCTTGCTCACCGGTCGCCCGTCTACCATTCTGAATGATCGAGATTCGTCGCCAGAGCTTTGTCGACGTGATATCTTTGGCCTCCTATAAGAAAATATTTTCATAATTAAATCCAATCTAACTTTCTCTACTTACAAGAATATACATTTTCTAAAAAACTCAAATGCGGACTTACAGCATTCATGTGTTCCAAGTGTAATTCTATATTAGTCTGAGCTTGTTTAAGTCTCTTCTTCAACTCTTGCATCTCCAGCTTACCCGACGGCGTCGCTTTCAATAGACGCGCTAGGAGAAGCGGATATTTGGTTACCCTTTGAACTGGTACCTGTTGTAAGAATAAAAAATAATAGTTTTATTAATTTAATTAAAACATTAAAAAAATATATAAAAAATCGCAAATCTACACTCACCATAAGAAACGAATTAAGATTCATCCTACGCAAAACCGTGTTCTCCATCTGTGACACCTTCAGGAATATCCTCAGTAGTTCCTTCTCCTTCTCGAGATTTTGCAAAAGAAGACTTGCTCCACCCTGTCGGGTGCAATAACTTTCGAACGCGTGCAGCATGCGCTCTGCGTCGAGGAAAATTTTGCCCAAGTCTACCGTCACCAAATCCTCGTCTCCAGATTCCTGGAAGCATAAACGGTTTAAGTAAACGAAAAGAATAACACGTATAATTGAATAATTGCCGGTACTTGTTTGAATGTAGTTTAATTGTTTTTAATTTATAATTACAAATTTATTTTTAAATTATTCTTCTAACAATAATTAAAAAAATAAACTTATTCAAAAGAAAATGTTTGCTGAAACTAAACGTTGCACAAAAAAGTATTTACGTTGATCCAAGAAATCATTTTGAAAATAAGTATGAAAACAGATTATCAGAAGTTATAATTTATAATTACTATCTAATCAATACAACGTTAACAATACTCCACAATATTTATTGATTCCACAAATAAACCATCGGAATGCGGAAAGTATTTACCAGTATTAAAAAGCAATTGAAACCAGAGCAAAGTAGTATATCTCAAGTCAGCAAAAAAAAAAAAATCACTAGTGCTATTTCCCGAGCGCTTAATAAAAATTAAATAAACCATAGGTGTGTATACGTAACATTGCATGTGTAACATTTATATATATACACGCGTAGTACAAAATAAGTAGTCTGCACAGAGGAAAATTCTTGCGAATTTTCAGATTCTTCGACTGGATTGTTTGCGTACTGTTAACAAAAACATCGGCAAAAAAACCACCACGGCTTTATGAGGAGAAAGGCTCAAACGGGGGGGAATACGGTAGCGAGAAACAAGTCTATGTGTGTTGTTTCGCAGCTGCGAAAATGCAAGAGTTACCTTGTTAAAGAATCGAAGAAAAAATTGACGAATTGGTAATGGGACCTTGTGATATATTCGTAGTGCCTGATGCAAGAGTTGATGAATTTAAATATATTCTTTTATTAGGTATAATTATATAAACGGTTGATAAATGTTTTGTATAAAGATGCTCAAATGTATTACTGTTTTGGAGCCGATTTTAATAGAAAATCGTGTGGATATCTTCAACTGTGCTAGAAACAGTGATGATAACATTGTGCAAATCAGTGTAAATAGAACTTGAAAATTGCTAAGAAAATTATCTTCACTTGTTCAAAAACGTAAATCAAATCATTATCAAAAGAACAACCTCTGTAATTTATACAAATCCCACAATAAATTATTAAAACTAATATAGTTGCACAGTAATGGACACGTTAAGCTTAGTTACGGCACCACCACTATATTAAAAACGTTAAAATAATTTATACCGCATAAATAGTAAAAACGATCAACAATATACCTCAGAGATTTTCCTTCCTTTTTTCCTCTACCAACTTTAGACACATACCCTTCTAATTTCCACCTCCCCTTCCCCTCCTTTCCCCTCTTCCGTTAACTCTTTACGTACATACATATATAGACAGATATACTAACCACAGCAATATCGACAGCGTCCTTGAGCTTTTCAGCGAGTATCTGATTGTGTTCGAGTAGCTCCTCAACGTTAAGGAATATAGCGGTTAGTTGTTCAGGTGTAAGGAGACCAGCACGGAGCATCGGCCGATGAAATTCTTCTAAGATGATCTGCAGGTCGCGGCCATATTTCTGCTCCGTCTCAACAATCTCAGTGATTATCTCCTTGCGTTCGGCGCGCTTCTTAGCGCACTTGCGGCAGCATGACGGCGGTGGGTAGACGCAGCCACTGCGGAAATTGGATAGATTATTTATAGATTAAGTGTATGGTAATCTTAGCTCTATAGGGTACTTTGTTTTGTCGAAGGTATGAGAACGATTTGTCGGGCTTATACATGAGCGATTCCATAGAAAATTCAACTTTTATATAGAGAGTTAAGAAATAATGGTTAAAATGGTTCGCAAAAAATGGATTTTAAGTTTATGTGATTTTTCGATTTTTCTCGTCTACTGTATGACCTTTAAAAGAAGAAAAAATTTATAACGGAATTGTGTCTTAAGAATAGTTCTTTTTATTGATTTGAATACTTTAAGTGAAAATTTTTTGTGGAATTGACATAATTATAATGATAAATGTGATAACGTATTTAATAATAATTCATCCAGTGATAGATGATAAATAATAAATTTATAATATATTCATACTTATAGTTTATGAGAAAAAGTTGGACCACCGACAGAAATATATTATAACACGAATTTAATCGCATATTAATTTTTCATTTCAGTTACTATAAATTTTTTATTTCCAACTATAACTTTTTTCTACCATTGATGTATGAGCATATTCACCGAATTCTAAGGTACACCTTCTGAAGCACTTTTACTTCATTACTATAGGTCAAGAGAACAAGAAAATAAAAGAGTTACGCATTTTTTGTCATAGCTATTTTTTATAATCGAAAATTCCTAGGTTTACACGCTTTTTGTTTACGTGCGATTTTCTGTATATTCGGAAAATTCAGAAAAATGTTCTCGCGTGACCTTATAATTTCGGCACTGTGACATTTTAACATATGGATAATATCTTCATAAATGTTCAAATCTATAGTTCACATCTATGCTAAGTAATGTAATCTTGCTATGTAATCTTCTTTCAAATGCTGTAGATTATTTTAGAAATAAAGCACACATATAGTTTACAAGGCGTCATTTTTTTCGTTGGTCCAAGAAAAATATTTTACGACTTTTAAATTTACAAAAAAAAAATAGCTATTTTTTTTAAAAGGTACAAATAAAAAAATTTATAAATTGGAGTACGATGTTTCAACTATTTTTTTTCAGTTTTGAGAGCAGGTACACCTTTGTGGATTGTTTTATTCTGAAAAAATATAATGTCAGGATGGCTTGAAAAAATTTTGGTACTGTTTGGAGGATAGCTATTTTATATCAGAGACTAATTAGTGGAAAAAACTTGGTGATACATGAAACTCCCCTGATTTTGACCATTCAAGACTAGTTTTAGTCATGATCGCCACTGTTGATCTTACTAAAAATGAAGCGCAATTTCAAAAGAATTTTGTTTAATAGTTCTATGTATTTCAACGTTAACTAGGTTCATTCATATGAAAGATCTACACTGTAAAAAAAAATTCCAGAAATTTAATGCACATATGCTGGAAGCAAATTTCAAGCAGGTACATTAAAACGA
>JAWWEQ010051276.1:0-10364 GCA_035583055.1 Torymus tubicola | reverse complement strand
CTCAAACTTTTTTTACAAGTTTAGAATAATATATAGAATCGAAAAATCAAATAAAAAAAATATTGATTTTTTTCAAAATGTATAGGTGTAAGACCCCCTTAATTACGGAAAATCTACCGTACCGATCGCCTTGATTTTCCGGTTTTTTTCGTAGAATTTTCCGCTCTATCACGTCATATATACCCAATGAGATAGTTTTTTAACAACCTGTATATATTATTAAGGTTTCAAAATTAAAACATAGATTATTTGAGCTAGAAGTATACATCATTCACCACCAGATCGAATGGATATACGAGAACAGATATTAGAATGCTCAAAGTCTACATAATAAACATCGTACATTATGAAGCTTTCCAGTTAAGAAAAGTATATAAAAAATCCTTATTTTTGTGCGTTTTAAAAGGTCAAAATTGGTAGTGCTCTCGTTTTGTACGTACTCTTAGTTTTTCTAATCTAGCACATTGAATTTTATATACATTGCCTTCAAATCTCTCCATTTATTTCTTACTTTTTCCTTACCCGCTTCTAAAAATAAGAAAAAATAATATTAAAATAACATTAATATAGAAAAAATAAAATTTCAATTTCCAACATTTCGGTAAATAAACATTATCATGTTTTGCCTGCTAGACTGAACATTTAATATACACACTGTGTATAATTCTAAATGTTTTCATCGTACTTTGCGTACCAATAATAAGAGATTCGAAACAGGATAATCTTAGCCTATACGAATAGATACTGCAAAATACAGAAAACTCGGAGGGAATACTTATATTCTACAAGACCCATATGTACAGCAACTTTATCCCAACCCACTGTTGATCCACATACTGACTGTTATGGCTCTGGCTATGACTCTTACTCCACAAGACCAGTCTTTCAAAAATGAGTAAGATCATGAAATATCACTGAAAATGCTTAAAAAGTACTCATTTTGGGTGGAAAACGCTTTTTGTACATGAAATTGTTAGTTTTTAAGTAAGACAATTTTCGTTGTGGTGAAATTGTAAAGTTCTCCCGAGTAGCGGTCGAGCTTAAAAATAGCGACGGATTGGTTTATGCTGAATGTATTAATGCAAACGATTATTCAGTAGAAGTTCCAATTCCGGAAATCGAACTGTACTGTAACGGATAACTAGCTCCGGGCTAGCGTGCCACTATCCATACAAATAAATGAATAATTTAGGGAAAAGGATGACTCAAGAACGTATTGGGGTGATCGAACAAGAGCGCCACAAATGATGAAATGTGGATTTATTTAAAGATAAGCAAATACTACAACTCGCTATTCTGACCGAGAGTAGAAAGAGAGAGAGAGAATCGAGTAGATACTTAAAATTCGGCTCTCGGCACGGCGTCCGTCGTAGATCGCTTGTCAGTCGCTCGAATAGCGGAGATGGCTTGCTCTGAGTGTTGCGAGATCACACGAAAATCACTGCACACACACAGCGTCGCACGCGCGCAAATACTCTCCGAAGAGTCGGGTACACTAGCGTTAATCGCAATGATGCATCCGCGGGTACAATTCAAAACTCCGTGTGCGCACAGGCTCGTCTTAACTCGCTCTCTGCACCTGTAACAGCTATTATACATTATAGTAAATTGTATCCAACTATAGGCGATGGGAGAGAAAAGTTTGACGGAGAAGTACTCGTCTGTCATAGTATATAATGATAAAGATGATTTTTACCTATGCCAAACAAAGTAAAAGGTTTGCAAACGGAACAAATTTTTACAAAACGAGAATTTATATTATATAGTTTATCCAGATTGGATTTTGAGTTTATATTATCAAACGTAAAGTTAAACAAGACCGCAAACAAATATAGAAAACTGTACTTCTGTCGCTTCTTTTAATCATTTATCTGACTCTTCATTCTCATTCACTAAATTTTTTGTAATAGTTGCTTCGTAAAATGTGGTATATACTACACAATTAACGGTACGTTAATTTTCGAATGAAGCAACCTTTAACGTGTAAAAGCAATAGCCTAATGAAATACCTTTATCGATCTTTTGGATTAACTAAATACATTCTACTTAATATAGGTTTCTTAGCTTTTTTCCTTCTACTCTATGTCTTAAGTTTTTCATCAAATGTATTGGAATATAAATATATTCTGCTTCCGAATAAATTTGATTTAATTTAAAATATGCCGTTAAAGTAGTTCCACCATTCTTATTTAGTATTTCGGTTTCTTGATCTTCATTAAAATATACTTCTTGTGCATTTTCATCGTGTACAGCTAAACGTTTTATAGTATATGATATTTCATGTAATATTTTATTCTTTATAAAGTCCATGAATCATCAATTGTTTTACAACGCCATATAGATATGGATAAATATCTTCATTCAGAATTTCCACACTTATTAGTTCATGAACTTTTTCTGAAGTATTAATTTTATCATTTTCATCTAACAATAATAACAAATGCATGTGAGATAATCCTCGCTTTTGAAATTCAATTATGTAAGTATAAGCAATACTTTTTCCTAAATCACCTTGTTTAATTACTAACTAGCAATAGATACCACACTCGCTACCGCTCGCTCGGTTGTATTTTGATAATGATCATATTACACATATAAATTTTAAATAGATATATTTCATAGATCAAATCTATAGGATTTGAATTTCTAAGTAGGTATAATTTAACACTTTTAAAATATTGTTAATTCATATTATAAAACATATAAGAAAAATGTCAAAAAGTTAACATTCCAAAAAATCTGAGTAGTAATAATACTTACATATTAACTTATGTACAAAAATTGATTGCTAGTTTTGGTTACAATTATATTTTACTAAAATAAAAAATATGTAAAAGATATTTACGTAATATTCCATTTTACTTAATAAACTCATGCATCAATGTTGAACAATGATAGAAAATAATTACAAAAATTTAGCAAGATCTTTAATCTGTTAATACTACAAGTACAGAGACTATGAATATATTGTAACAGGGATATTCTCGCACAAATAATACTTAGGTATTATTTCTTCAGTGCGCGAGGATCTGTCTTAAGTTGCCGACTTCGGCCAGACTTACGTTTGCCTGCTTCTGCTGCGGCTTCTGTACGCAAAGAAATACATCCTGAAAACGAGCGCGAAATCCCGGGAAAAAGGCAAAGTTTATCTGTTATTCTATGATTCGATCTCAATTAATTGGCAACATTTCGAGGAATTCGGGTAAGGACGACCCCGGGGAAAAACATTACACTTAAGCTTAGTACTAAAATCCCTACCATTTATTGCGCGGTGGAAGAAAGATATAATAAAAAGAACAAAGAGGAAAGAACAAATCACGCGCAGGTCGACGCAAGAGACACGACACTCTGCACACATCGCTATTGAGCGAAAATCACTCGCGAAGAGAGAGAAAAATACCGCCGACGGTTAGCCGCTGCTAACTAACACACAACCGAAATCGCTATCAAATATCGCCGTTCGCACGCGTATATTAATCGCAATTACAAGCCTTCGCTTACTGGGCTGGCCAGCCATGACAACGCTTCTGTTCGAGGTAGCTCTTAGATTCTCGCCGTAGTTTCCTGGGGGATTACTCTTCTCCGACGCGATTATCTTGTGCAAACTAGCTGCGACGTTGGTCCAATGCAACACTGCACTCTGTCTCGATTCGAACTGAAGAACTCTTTCCTCGAGCAAAATCAACGGAAATCTAGTAAGAACCACGTGCACACACAATGAATATCAAAAGAGGACCTCTCACTTGAGCGGGCAGCTTTTCACTGACTAGCCCGCTCTCCTAATTGTGGTTGCGCTTTTCCTCTCTCTCGCGCCATCTCGCTCACACTCACACACATTACCTCGTGCGCGCTCCTTTCGAGGATCGGCGCTACATGCCGGCTTTTCTCGTACTCGCCCTTGCGGTGCGCCGCACCGTTACACTCCCTTCCTAGACGTCGCGTACGCGGTCTAACAATCGCGGTACGAGACTCTATAACACGGGCGATTTAAGAGGGGCGGGTATCAAGAGTTTAAGGGAAAAGATGGAAAACGAAGGGTTGGGTTGACCTTTTAACGGTCGGTGGCAACATAATTTTTCTAAATTCTAGGTGCACGCACGGATAGCCGGTGACGTACACCTCAAGGGTATCCTCTTCAACTGTTCCCGCGGACTATTTCTTATGCAGGAGCACAGACACCTCTGGATGATACCGCCGATTCAGACAAAAATTGAAATCACGGACCCTTAGATGGCCGCAGAAATAACACCGCCTCATGCGGTCTTCGGCGGGGATCCCTGCTTCCGCCGCGTGGGCCTGGGCTACTCGACGGTGTTGTTTGCGGAGAGCCTCCTCCTCTTCTTGTCGCCGCCGAACAGCTTCTTCGACCGCGGCTTCCATCCTTCACTGCTCCTCGCGGAACCTAGCCCGCTCGGCCCGCGTCTAATCCTCCTAAGCTCCTGCCTGCGTACATCGACCGTCCTGGCCCAAAGGGGTTGCTGTTGGGCAACGTATTCCATACCCCCTTCGGTGTCCATCACCGCATCGAACGCGGCCAGCCGTATCTCTTCCACGCAGCGCACGGCCCGGGAGGCATCCCTCGCGTTGGTCAACGCGGATTCCGCGATCCGCCAACGCCGCTGGAGTTGGTCTTCCCCCTCGACATGCTCGAAAGGGGCTTGCCGGTCGAGCAGCTCCCACAGCGCCTCGACACCGCCTGGAGCCGCACCGAACGCAGTCTGAGAGGCGCTATCCCTTCTCCGACTCCCTAGTATCGGAATCGGGTAGCTGGGCACTGCGGAGGGTAACTGGGCCGGAGGGGCGTTCAGGACCATTCCCTCGCTATCCCACTTCTCGATAATGATGGGCGAAGTGGCGGTTAACCGCTCCAGTTCCTCTCGGCGCAGGGCTTCGGCCCTGTCTCCGGCCGCTGTAACGAGCTGCTCCGCCAGCTGGTCAACTCCTGGCCCAAGCCGCATTCTAATGACCACCGCCACCACACAGTTCAGTTCCTCTAGCTCGACGGTGAAAACTGTAAACAAAAGAAAGGAAAGGGAAAGGAGTAAGTTTCCGGAATTTCGGGAAATCAGCCTCCGCCGTGATCGCTGCGGCGACAGACGGATGGTATCAGGGATACCGGTTAAATCTCGCGCCCCTTTCAGTCTCCCCCTTGATCGTAGCACCCTCGAATTTTTTCGTGAGACTATCGACGCCTCTGGCGTTTCGCTCATGCATTTGCTAATTTCGGGTCCCACATCGCCCTCTCCCTCGCTTCTTCCCTTTCTTCGTGAGAAAAGTTAATGTTAACCTCTTCAGAGGCCGTTGATAAGGTGGCTTCGGCCTTTCTCTCTTCAACCGGGATTTTTACTTCGGCTGTCGAGCTTTCTTTCTACTGCCTCGTTCTGAAATGGCGAAAGGTGCTTCTGCACTTTTCCGTGATAGCACTATCTCGGCTTCTTTCGGTAAGAAGTTGCCAACCTTTTCTGAGATCGTGGCAGGTGTAGCTTCTGCTTCCTGCCAATCAACTGCATTTTCTACAACAACTGATGTCTCTTTTTTCACCGGAATGGCTCCCTTATCCCCTTCAGGGGCAATTGAGACAGCTTCTTTTCCTTCTGCACCCCCTCCTGTCTCTCTTCTTAGGGGCCATTTTTTCTGTACAGGGTTTCACCCACGGTTAATCGCTCCCGTTGGCTTTTCCTGAACAATCCGGGCAGTATTTCTGCATAAAGCCCAGATGGCCGCAACGATGACACGTCAATGGCTGCGAGGGGTCAAACCTAGGGCGACCATGCGCGCCCACTTTCTGGTTATCCGAACGTCGGCTGCTCTCGCTTCTCTCACGAGATTTGGAGTTCTCGTTCCAGCTGTTCATTCGCTTCAGCGAATTTGAATCTTCTCTATCGCCACAGTTCTCTCTGACCTTCTGGTGATCGAACTCCTCCAACTTTTGGTTGACAATCTTCATCTGCGACGCCATCCATTTCATCTGTTCTTTTAAATTCCTCAGCATTTCTTCTAGTCTGTTCGAGTCTCTCTTGGTATCGGTCACTGCGGCACTGATCGTACTTTTAGGTGACTTCGACTCGCACTTCCTCTCTTTATATGCCATTTCTGGCAAGAGAGTAGTTTCGGGAGACAGTGGTGCCCGATAGAGATTCTCGCACTCTACCACTTGCTCAATTTCATTCGCTTCGTCGAGTACGGCTTCCATATCGTCGATTTCAGTCCTTTTAATCAGCCTTTGCATGTGTGGCAACAGATTTCGGTGGAGGAGATCCAGCTGCTGACTCTCTCTCGGACGAGGCACTTGCTTTTCCATTATTGCTATATATATTATTCATCTTCTAAGTTGTCTTTATCGCTTCTTATTTCAAAACTTGGTGTTGGGTCTTTGTTGATTAG
This sequence comes from Torymus tubicola, assembly GCA_035583055.1. Classification (NCBI taxonomy): domain Eukaryota; kingdom Metazoa; phylum Arthropoda; class Insecta; order Hymenoptera; family Torymidae; genus Torymus; species Torymus tubicola. The sequence continues at coordinate 3,980 of JAWWEQ010051276.1, read as the reverse complement.
GCCGAGACTTGTGTCATCTAATTGTCTCACCTTCTGAGTTCTTCTGATGGCCATATATTTTTGTTTTCTGTTGTTTTCGCATTTCTTCTGGGTTGTTTGCGTTTATCAGCTTCTGGTTTATCTGACTCTTTATTTTCCGATTTTCTTTTCTATGGCCTCTCATCATTTTGTTTCTATTCTGGTTGTTCTTAATTCCTTCTGTTTCTTCTCGTTTGTTATTCTCTTCTAGCTTTTGTTTGTAAATATCTTTGTAAACGAGTTCTTCATTACACCTGACATGTCTGGAGGGAAAGAATTTTCTAGTTGAAGGATGCCAAAGAACATAGCCTGTTGAAGAGTGCCCAACCATTATGGCTTTAATTGCTCTTTCTGAGAACTTGCTTTCGTTTATTGGTATTTTCGCATATGCTATGCATCCAAATCTTCTGATTTTCTCTAAAAGATTTTTAATTTTTGGAGGTAACATGTTTATTGGAGTCTCCGAGTTTAAGGACTTATGTGGTGTTCTACTGTATATATCAACTGCGGCTTCTACGCCCAAAATCCACATGCTTTCTGGTAAGCCAGAATCAATCATTAAGACTCTGATTTTATTTTGCAGCGTCTTATTAAATCTTTCTACAGTTCCATTCAATTTTGGTGTATATAGAGGTGCTACATTGCACTCTATATTTTCTTGTTTCATTACATCTGAGAACTTTCCTCAGATGAATTCTGTTCCGTTATCAGCTCTGATATAACAGACTATTTTATCTTTGCCTAAAAGATTTTTTGTTGAAATTAGAAATTTTTCAAGACAGTTACCAGCTTCATTTTTATATTTTATAGAGTAAGGTTTAGCAAATCTGCTAAAGTCATCCACAAATACAATTATAAATCTGTTGCCACCAGGAACAAGCCGTTTTTATTTATATACCTACAACGTAAAAAAGTTATTTCTTTCAGTTTCATCTAAAGTCATTTCTTTGTTATCTGTTTGTCTTCTGATTAAGCAAGCAGAGCGAAGTTCACTGTTCTCGTAAGAAACAACTTGATAGAATGCTGTCTCTTTTCCTTCTCAGATAGTGGCACACTTGTATCGCAGCTGTCATACTCTGTGATTATTGTATCAAATCTATCTCAAAATATTTTTATCTTTTCATTTTTATTTAATTTCAAGCAATACAATTGAGCCCTAACTGAGGAAACTGATACATTTGCTTCTATTCTTTTGAACTCTCTGATCTTACATAAATTTCTTTGGGGTCTTTTATATTGAGAATTTTCTTATGTTAATATTCATCCAAATGATTTATTATAATATCACTAACAATTGACTTTCTCTTTTCTACTTCTCATTTGTCCAGGTTTACTGGCATTCTTACTTTTTCGTCAATTATATCTAATAAATCATTTGATTTTAACTCTGAGTGAAGATAGTCTATGTATGTTACATTTCAAGCTCCTTGTTGTGTCAATTTATACTCTTTCTTAATATTCATTTTTCAGCTATTTTTATTTCATTCTAACGTCTGAGTAAGATTTTTAAAAGTCTCAGAGAATTTATTTATTAAAACGTTTTAAAGTGTTTGTATGTTATTGCAATATAAGTCTTCTGATTCTTGCTGTTTCTAACTCCATCATTTTCTCCATCAGCTTTTGTTGTTCTTCCATCATCTTTTGTATCTAGGTCATCACTGTTGAGATGTGGTAAATAAATGGTGAGACTTTTAAATTTGAGAAAATAAAAGAGACTTTATTTAAGGCTGTCTTACACCTATCAGTTTGAAAAAAAAACAAAACTTTTATTTGATTCTTCGGTTCTATATATCATTCTAAACTTGTAAAAAAAGTTTGAGTGACATATTTGAAAAATTACCGAAGATATAAGCAAAAATGTCAGTAAACTTCTAAAAGAACGTGTCACCAGTTTCTACCAATTTGGGTCTTATCACGCAATCGTAAGCCACATCAAGAAAGATAAAGAAAAAAAAACTTAAAATTTTAAATAGTTAATTTAAAATTTATAAAAATAGTTTTTAATTAATTTTTTACCAAAAAAATACTACGAAAAAGACGTTTCGATAAGATATCAAACTGAGAAAATACGTTAACAGATTTAATGTTTATATATTTTATACATATATACGTAATCTAAACACACACAAAAATTTTAAATAAGATTCGTGAACTCAAATTGCGCGCTCAGTTGAGCGCTCGGATTTGATAACTCGCCGAACGCTCGAGCACGGGTAAAAGTATTGTCCAAAGGTCATATAGTAGATTGAAAATTGAACTCGTTCAAATCGAAAAATTAAAAATGTGGTCACATGCATCTCATTAAGATACACATTTTTTATATTTATGACTTTTTAATTCGATCAATAGTTTCTAAGATAAAAATTAATTAATGACAAAAGTAATCAAGCACAAAATCGATGTTTTTCTAAACTGAAATCACTCTAATGATACAAAAAGAACATGAATGCTTTGAAATTTTACATACATATTCAGAAACTATTGTAGAAATCGAACATTAACATTTTTTGACGCTTTAAACTAATGTCTCGATTTCTACAATAGTTTCCGAATATGTATGTAAAATTTCAAAGCATTCATGTTCTTTTTCAATCTACTATATGACCTTTGTACAATACTTTTACCCGTGTTCGAACGCTCGGCGAGTTATCGAATCCGGGCGCTCAGTTGGTAATAAGTGTGAAAAACTCCGCTGCAAGGCGTTTCGAACATCGCTGCCTCGCAGCGTCAACTATCAGTGTCGGCTGCTCTGCGTGCGCCCATGTGTTTTTATTTTGGATGTGTCATGTTTGGGTTAGTTTCATTGACATACACATTTAGCCAACTTGTACCTTGTGTTCGCCCAAAACTTCAACCACCTGGATATATATCAGATAAGTATAAATTAACTGAATAAATATTAAATTTCTGTGAAGCATAGATACTTTGTGGAAATTTCTTTTTCAAATTTCCAGTAATTATTGTTAGATTCAGATAGCTACTGGAAGAGGCTACAACAAGAAGTTATTCAGAAGGACTAATTATCATGAAATATGATAAAGTCATCTGGAAGATTAGGTGCTAAACAAGCTGTATGTACCTCTAGTTGCGATAACTATGATGTAGTAAGTTGCATATTTATAACTTTTTTCTTTACTAAATATTTATCACTTTTTTTTTCACTATCAAGCATTTTTCATAATTAGCATTAAATTATTTCTCTTGTAGTGATTAAAATTTTCATCGGATATCCAATATATTAAAGATTTTTTATTCTTCTTTATATGATTTGCTTTGATAGTATTAAAGTAAATTTTAAATTGCTATTTTCCTTTTATGTGTATGTTTCTTGTGATTTTTTGAATATTTTAATCGCAGCAGCTTATTTTATTGTATAAACTGATTTAAAATAATTATTTTTTATAGGAATTTGTACCTGCTTAACCAGTCTTTTTCAAGTTACATTGATGTATTTAAGATGTTTAACTTGTTAATACTGTCTGTAGTGTTTGACAGCTTGAGTCCGTACGTTCTGATACAGAACAATGGTAAGCCAAATCTTTTCTTATAAAATTAATAGAAAATCATTTACAATATTAACTAAGAATATATAGATATATAGATGTGTATTATTACTAAGGAAGGAGAGAGAGAGAGAGGGAGAGAGAGAAAGAGAGAGAGAGAGAGGGAGAGAGAGAAAGAGAGAGAGATCTGCATCTGCGCAGACGCATGACATATAATATAATTAATATTAATCATATTATTGGCCGTATAGTTCATTTGTCGCCGCTAACCTCAAACCAAGCCAATCATTAATGACATCAATTATGTTTTCCAGGTATATAAGCAAGTATATATCTAATAGGTGTATACTTGAATCTTCTCCAATTTTCTCCGAAGTTTAACAAAATTTGAAAAAACGAGTTATTGATTATTGTCTGTTGATTATTGTCTATTGCTTATTGACTATTGAATTGAATTGA
>JAWWEQ010051275.1:0-10364 GCA_035583055.1 Torymus tubicola | reverse complement strand
ATTTAATCGCATTTCCGAACAATCAAAAAATACGGTATGACATTTCGACGGGTTAACATGTGTTAACTTACATAAGAAGTAATGTTGTGTTAAATATTGATAAAACTGAGTGATATGTACAATTTATTAATAACATTTAATAAAATAACTTTTTAGCCTGATGAGGTTGATGGATTAGTCAACGAAACGTCAACAAAAATAATTTTTTCAAAAAGAAATAAAGCATTTTATTTAAAACGTCATCCCCGCCTGATCGAGTAAGCATTACTATTTTAACACTACCATGGAGGATGAGAAAATCTTAACTTCAATAAATCTTTTATACTTTTATGTCATAGAGGAATACCTTTTATGTAATAGAGTAACACCTTTCGAACATTTATGTCATAGCATCATACTTTTTATGTCATAGAGTAACACCTCTGTGTTAAAAAGTAACACCTTTTGAACTTTTATGTCACAGAGTGACACCTTTTATGTAATAGAGTGACACCTTTCGAACTCATATGTCGTAGAGTACCACCTTTTAAACTTTTATTTTATAAAGAAACACCTTCTAAACTTTTGTCATAAAGTTGCACCTTTTATATGATAGAGTGATACCTTTTGAACTTTTATGTCACAGAGTAACAACTTTTATTTAATAGAGTGACACCTTGCGAACTCATATGTCATAGAGTAACACCTGTTAAATTTTTATTTTATAGAGAAACACCTTCTAAACTTTTGTCATAAAGTTGCACCTTTTATATGATAGAGTGACACCTTTTGAACTTTTATGTCATAGAGTAACACCTTTTGTATTAACCCTTAAAGGGCCGGTTTGAGAGGTCAGTATCTCCATAAAAATGAGGGAGAAAGTCCCCCGCTTTTGATCAAACTATTGCCAAATGTCGGCGAGTCATTGGTATGACGCCACAAGGCGTCATTCCGGCCCTGTATGTTAAAATTTTCAAAATTCTCTAAAAATTAATTCTCAACTTAGGAGTATGGCTCTCAGCATTCTTTGGTTCTTCTTAGGTATTTCTTAGGAGGATAAGAAATAGTTAATTCCTTCATAAATTTCAAAATCTAGCCCTAAGAGGGGTGAACTACCCTTACGTAATAGCAGGCAACATAGGGTACCTAATTTCTGACTAATTTGGTATTCGGATCGAATGGTAAAAAATTATACATTATGGGGAGACTTATATCTGTCTTTTTCAAACAACCCCAAATAATTGAAAAAATCACTCATTCTATTGCATAATCCATAGAAATAAGAAAACAACATGGAGTAAGTTCAAGATTTATCTATTTGATTGAATATGGATAAATGTAGGAGAATAACGTGGTATTTCTAAGCCCCACCCTTAGGAGAAGTAAAAACCACTCCTGTTCTTTTTCACGAAAATTTTGGTTCTTTTCAATTGTATCTTGAAAAATGAACTTTCGATAAAAATTGGTAATTCTAAAAACTACTTTATGTGATAGTGCAAAACCATCCTTATTTCGTATTCACACAAGCTAAGGTACCGCCTAATTCTTACATTTTTTGATAAGCGTACTCACTCTTAACGTTACCTAGAATCAACGACGTGGACGTGGTGAGCATTTGATTCCTCGTGTAACTGTGTGTATGTTTGTGTAATAATGGGAATACCATGGGTTCCACATTTGGATCCATCCTTTCGTGTGTCTTTATTCTGAATCATCACATATGATTCAGGGATACCACCATCAGTTGTTGTATTAAACACAGCAGCAACTTCGTTTATTCTTTGCGAATTATATCTATTACGATCGTATCCAGGTTCTAAACTAAACAATAATTGTGATTCCGGTTCAGTATCATTACCTAATAATTCACGTTGATGGTTAATTTCTTCTTTCATCATTTAATATGATTTTGAAAATATATTATATTCTCTCATCATTTTCTCTTTAAAAAAGTGATGAAGGAAAGTTGAAGCCAAAATAAAACGTTTGGGAGTGGTCGAGTCCGATAGACGATAAGCTCGTGATTGGTCGACGCTGAATTTAGCTCGGCGCTTAAGATTTTATCTAATTGGTCCGAAAAAAACAACGAGAATTTAAATCGTTTAACAATTCAACTAGAAAAATAGAAATTAGAAGTATATTTTTTGTTATAATCTGTTTTTACATAATAGAAAACTGCAAAAATTGTATTTCAGTGGAACCCTAACCTCAAAATTTGTCTTTATTGCAAATAGTAAGATAATAAATATAATAACTGTTTCGGTGTAAAATTGTATAAATTTCAGAATATTAAAAAAAAAAATAAATGCAATATAATATTGCAATATTCATTGTGATACATTGTTATCTAAAAAAAGGGCGCGCGAAGCGCGCACGATCTTGCTATGTTCTACATTATCCATAATTTCTTTATCAGTTCCTTAATTACTTGCTAACCTGTAATCAACAGCCTCTTGAGGATCAACAATAAATAGTTGTCCATATTGAGGATTTTCATTTTCCGACGGATATAAAACCTCATTTATTTGGTAATAAACTTGTCCTTGTATCTTAAAACAATACGGAGCTCTTCCTATTGTAGGAAAATTAACTAAATTTGCATTAAAAGATGCAAATGAAAACGAACTATTGTAATTCCGAATACGTTCGAAGAACACCCCAATTTTTATATGGTGATTTTCAAATAATAAACGTAATTCATTTGGAAACTCTGGAATGGATTCTAATTCAACTGATCTATGCCCACAACAATCATTAAATGAATTATCTTTATTTGCAACCGTTTCAGCTACAAAATGTTTCGCATTACAATGTTAACGTAAAACATTCATTTCCTCTAAATAATGTTCGTTTACATTGTTGTTTTGTAAAATATTTCTATTTGGTTCCAGTAATATTTGATTATTAATTTGATTATTAATATTTCTTTTACTTCGCCTATACCTTCGGACTCTCTCAGTTGCTTGAATACGCCGTCTTTCTGCGTTAATCAATCGCTCTTCTGATGTTCCTTTTAAACGCGATCTACTTCTGTGATTTGATAAATTCAAATTATTTCCAACAAATTGAGAAGGATTTTGGGAATGGGAAATATCCACATTTGCAAGAGATTGTGAATTCACATAGCGATTAGTACAAAGACGCTCTCTATACCTTCTGTTTCTTTCAGCTTTTTGAATACGCCGTCTTTCTGCACTAACCAATCTCTCACCTGATGTTGGCCTTACACGCGATCTACTTCTCCGATTTGATGAATTCGATTCATTTCTAATGAATTCGGACGAATTTTGTGAATTAGAATTTTCCATCTTTTACTTCTTTAAACAATCTATTCTATGTTTTACAAACCCTTTCGTTTTTACTATTTTATAAATTAATGAGAATATGCGATAAAAAGATTGAAGAAGAACTTTTAATTCAAAATAAATATAGATTAATTTTTAACAGCATATATCTTGTAACACCGTTTTGGTTACTGGGAAAGAGGGGAGAGGGGAAATTCGTGAGGGATACAATTTGGGAAAGGGCGCGGGAAATAATATTGCAAACCACACTGAATTTAAAATGACACATTAAACACTTAATTCAATTTACGTTGAGCGCCAGCTGCTTAGATGCAGCACTATTTTCAAAAACTATACACGACGCGAAGCTCGACACACACACCTTACAAATTCAACTATACAAGTTACTGCAATACTATCTTTACAATTTAAGTCGCAAAACTAGAGTGAGTTCTCTTACTACGGTTTTCGAGACGAAAAACTAGAGTGAGTGTGCGCTTTTCGTCTTCCTGGGCAGAGACTCTCGATCGTGCGGCAACAGCGCGCCCTAGGCGCCCCTCTCACTCCCTTGTCCCTAGTCTGCTCTCTCTCTCTCGTTCTACACGTGAGTACATGGGTGCGCAGGACTTTCGACGCCGTATTGACCGGCGCTCTGTTGCGCACTCGATTTGTATGTGTATTATGCGTGTGTAAAAAGGAGCTGGTGATACTGGACGAGTGTTGATAGACAAATTCCGGAGTACATGTAGATTTTCTTGATTACGTACAGGCTGCCTTGAGGCTTCTCCTCGATCTAGGCTTCTACGCTTTAGGTTTTCTACTTGACACAGTTAGATCAAGTGTACAAATTTATTTGTGAAATATTGTTTGTTGCACATGTTATTTTTTCTATTGTAACATCAAAGTTGATGTTAGAAGAAAATCTAATCATGTAGAATTCTTTTTTATCTTGCCATTTTATGGCTAGCCAAATCATATTGTGAGCAATTTGAGTTTCTCCTCTATTTAGTTTTTTATTAAGTTTAGGAAATCCTTTCCTATTCTTTTTTACAGTCCCACATAGTCCTGTTTCTTATTCGTGTAGGTATTCTGCCAAGATTGGAGAGGTGTACCAATTGTCGACCTGAACAATGTGACCCTTGCCGAAATAAGGTTTCAAAAAATGTGCAACAATGTCCCCTTTGATTCCTAAATCAAATTTTTCATACTCAGTGTCAGCACCCGTGTATATGATGAAATCTAAAATTGTTCCACTTCTACAGTCGACGATTTGAAAAATTTTGATTCCGAATCTATGACGTTTCAAAGGCAAGAATTGTTTGAAACGTAATCTTCCTTTCCATAAGACAAGGCTCTCATGAATGTAAACTTTTTGTCCTGGATCCAAAGAACTTGAAAACTTTATTTTGAAATGGTCAATAACAGATTTCAATTTTTTTAGTGAATTATTGGATTGATTTTCATTATTTTGAAAGTGTAAAAAACGTAAAATTTGACAATAAGGGTTGCGAGTCATTGTTTGTGAGAATATGGGAGTTACTAGAAGGGGATTAGTACTCCAATAATCGTTGAGATTACCTTTCATTATATGACCTATAAAAATAGACAAGGTGAAAAATTTGAGAAGCTCATCTTTTTCCAAATCAAACTATTTATGGTTTCATCGCAAATCAAATTGAGAAGAGCTTCATCGATAAGGAATTCAAAATAATGAATTGGGTCATTTCCATCAAGTTCGATATTTGCAGGAATACCAGATCGTGAAGTAAATGCTTTCATTGAAGGAAAGAAATATTCATTTTCAAATATTTCACAACTTACAATTGCATCAAAGTCATTATCATTTATTTCAATTTGTTCACTAGCTTCAGAATCGGTATCACTAGGTTCTGATTCTCCACTACTATTTGTCATTTTCAAAAAAACTCGGAATGAAAAGCAAGAATGGCTAAAATCTGGAAGAGCTGATTTTTATTCAGGGGAAATAAAAAAATGAGTAAAAAGCTCAAAATCCAATGTTTGATGAATTAGTATGTATTTCACTGTCAAGCACTTATTACGAATTGAGTGAGCAACACTCCTACAAACGAGGATTTGAAGATCAGATGCTTTCACACAATCTTTTACCTTCTCCAAGAGTGAATATAGAATTACGTGAAAACACCTCAGATGTTACCATTCATTCATTTAATTTCAACACCATGAAGATCGAGGATCTAATGCCAACTAAATTTTCGCTTGTGTGTATCAATTTAGCTAAGGGGTGGTTTTTTTTATCATTTACCGGGGTGATTTTTTGGGTACGATCCAAACTTTCTCAGAAAAAATTATTCTGACTACCTACACATATGAAGCATTTTCTCTAATTTCAAGAATTTTTCAGACCAAACAAAACTAGAAGTTGGAAAGTATGCCTTGGTTTACGCCCTGAATTTTATATGCCCAAATCTATCTAATTTCTCACTTTAGTGGGTCATTCTTGACGAGGGGTGGTTTTTTGTCATTCTTCGGGGTAGTTTTTTTAGCGTAGTTTAAACTCTTTCAATGAAAAATTATTTATTCGAGTAAATATATGATTGAAACTTTTTTTTGACAATGAAAATTTCTAAAAAAACCGCTTTCCGATAGTAGTAATTTTCACCCCTTTACTTTTGTATTTTTACTCTAATAAGAGATGTACGTGTTGTTTACTTCATAAACAAGGTTATCATGTGTATATTTATCCTCATATAGTCATATCCTCATATCCTCATGATTAGTCTCAGAAATTTTACATAAAAGTCATGACGCCACACTTTAACTCAAATGGGAACTTTCATGTCATAGAGTAACGCCTTTTAAAATTTCGTGTTAAAGAGTCAAACATTTGAAACTTTTATGTCATAGAGTCGCACCTCTGATGTCATAGAGTGACAACTAATAAAATTCGATGTTATAGTGTAACACCCTTTGTATTAAATAGTATTACCTTTTGAACTTTTATGTCATAGAGTCTCAACTTTTATCTCATAGAGTAACACCTTTTATGTCACAGACTGACACCTTTTAAACTTCTAGGTTACAGAGTAACACCTTTTGTATTAAGGAGTAACACCTTTTGAACTTCAATGTCATAGAGTCTCAACTTTTATGTCATAGAGTAACACCTTTTATGTCACAGAGTGACACCTTTTAAACTTCTAGATTACAGAGTAACACCTTCTGTATTAAGGAGTAACATCTTTTGAACTTTCATGTCATAGAGTAACACATTTTAAACTTTTATTTTATAAGAAAACACCTTCTAAACTTTTATGTCATAGAGTCGCACCTTTTATGTTATATAGTGACAGCTTTTAAACTTTTATATGATAGAGTAACAACTCTTGTGTTAACGTGTGACATCTTTTGAATTCTTACGTCATAGAGTAACCTCTGAGAACACCTTTTGTGTTAAAGAGTGACATCTTTTCAACTTTTATGTCATAGAGTAACACTATTTATGTCATCGAGTATCTTCTTATGTTGGAGAGGAACCGTTTTGAATTTTCATGTGTTGACAATGTGACATTTTGTAAAATGGAATAACACCTACTACTACTATCTTTATGTCATAGAATGGTATCCATTGTCACATAGATATCATTGATACTATCTTTGTATACTTATATGGAACTAGTTCATTTGATGTTGGTATTATAATTGATGTAGCAATACTACTATTATTTCACAGATAAATTAAAAAATTTCTTTCCAAAATATCTACGGTTATGTAATATTTCTTTTATACTTGTATTATTAAATACCTAAAATGAGATTTATTCTTTCTTCTTTATTTTTAAATTCACATAAAATGTTAACCCTTTTTATCATGCAAGACGCTTTTGAGGGTTTCGTTTTGGCCAAACAGCTAAGACCTCAAGCGATAACGTGAAGATCAACCAATCACAGGCATTTAGCGCTCGAACTTTCGGGACGCTCTCTCATTACCACTCAGTCCCGCAAGAAGCTGCATGCTTTTACACAGGCGACTGGATTATGGCTGCATCCCGAATGGGGTAAGTTTGTGGTGTAACGTGTAAGTGTGCGACCAGCAGGATGGTGAATATAACTGTGTGACACCTCGTCATATCAATTGAATACCCAGCAATGTTGGCAATAACGTCTCTACTATAGCTAGCGGTGTAACATTGAATCACCAAAATTACATGATAACAAGGGTTAACATTTTATGTGAATTTAAAAATAAAGGAGTAAGAATACCTCTCATTTTTTAATCTTTCGTAATACAAGTATAATAAAAATATTACATAACTGTACATATATTGGAAAGAAATTTTAATTCATCGGTGAAATAATAGTATTATTGCTGCATCAATTATAAACCACCATAAAATGTGCTAGTTACATATAAGTATTCAAAGGAAGTACTCAATATATCTACGTGACTATTGATGCCATTCTATGATATAAAGATAGTAGTAGTAGGCGTTACCTCATTTTACAAAATGTCACCGTGAGAAGCGAAAGACATCTCAACTGCATAAAAAATATTATAAGATGTTATCAAATAACATGACAATTCGAAAGACGATACTCGATGGCATAAAAGTTTAGAAGGTGTTACTCTACGACAAATGAGTTCAAAAGGTATCACTCTATTACATTAAGGTGTTACTCTATTACATAAATGTTTAAAAAGTGTTATTCTTTAACAGAAAGGACGCTACTCTATGACATAAAAATTTAAAAGGTGTTACTCTATAACATAAAAGTTTAAAAGGTGTGACTCTATAACATAATCGTTTAAAAGGTATGACTCTATGACAGATAAGTTCAAAAGGTGTTACGCTGTGACATAAAAGTTTAAATGCTGTTCCTCTATAAAATAAAAGTTTAAAACGTGTCACTCTATGGCATAAAAATTGAAAAGGTGTCACTCTATTACATAAAAGGTGTTACTCTGTTACATAAAAGTTCAAAAGGTGTTACTCTTTAACACAAAGGTGTTACTCTATGACATAAAATTTTAAAAAGGTGACACTTTATAACTTAAAAGGTTACTGTTTAACACAAAATGTGTTACTCTACGACACAAAAAGTTCAAAAGGTGTCATTCTATCATATAAAAGGTGTTACTCTGTAAGGGATTGTAGGATAGGTCGGGATAATCTAGGAATAAGTCACCTAAGTGCAATGGTGACGATAGTACATATCATATAGATTCGATGTCCTCGATGATCACACTGCTGCTCAATACTGATGACGTGACTAGTCCTCGGTGAGACAGGTTACTTATAATATAATTACAAACTAATAAATCATTAATTGAAAATGAGTAAATAAAAATAAAGCAAAAAAAGAAAACGTAATAATAAAAAACGCTGGCTTTAATTGAAAGTAAAAAATAAAAATAAAATAAAAAAATGTAATAATAAAAATAAAAAAAATGAAACAAAGGAAAGCTGGTTTTAATTGAAAGCAAAGCAAAACAAAGTAAATTACTATTAATGATATTAATGATAACAACGATGTATAACAATAATAATTATAAAAAGATAATATATAATTCAGTAAATCCGCGGCATTAATCTATTCTGGTCCTCGATGACATATATATCATTCGGGAGGGACAACCTATTCCCACGCGTCGGTTACCTAAAGGTAACCTTAATGGGATAGGGAATAGCGTGAGCCACCTCTTTTTTCGTCCTCCCGCAAATAATAAAAACCGTGCGCCGAGTTGGACGAACCAACTCAACACGGCCCGCTTTATCCCGGAGGAGTAATCGCAGGTCTGGGCAAATACCTTGCACGGGTGCTGCTGATGGTCGCCGACGATGACGCTGCTACTGCTGCCTGCTGCTGCAGCTGTTACTGCTGGAGCTGGTGTTCCTATTTGGAGAAATGATCCCAGTGGAGCTAAGAAACGAGAGAGCAAAACCGCCCGGAGCACTCTTATTTACACCCCAACATTCCTGTATGTGGGGGGTGCACAGATGACCTATTTCTATTTAATTTAGGTCAAAATGGCGCATCCCCTCATGTATCCTTGGATTGGCTAATCCTATACGGTCTGCCGCTCTCTCCCTCCCCTCTCCTTGTTCTGTTTAATTGTTAATAACTATTTAAACGAACAATTCTGCATGCATATAAGACGACAATTAGTTAGTAATTGTAATTCACCAACAGCTTTCATATCTCCTGCAGAAAAATGTAATCTTTTCATACCATAATTTATTATAAATACGTAATGTGGACAATTTGTTAATTACGCTCATTTTTTATTTAATTCTGTTAGAAATGGATGCTCGATATTCGATTTGCTCTAAATATTACTTTGATTTTTTATTCAAGTCATCGGAGAGCTAGAAATAATTAAATAAATTAATAATTTTTATTCTATCTCACTCGCACTTATATTATTTACCATCATTCTATCCTTGTTTAATGTTTTGCCAGAAAACACGTGGTTCTTACGTAATCCAGGTTCATTCACTCTGTGATTATAGGTCCTATCTATAGTACGTCTATTCGGAACCTACAATGGTTAGGCGCGAGATTCATAATTAGTTATATTAAATTAGCTGAAATCAAGTTAGTACTTGTCTTATAAAATAACCCGGGTTCAGTAATGCTCACATACACTAAATTTTTTAATTTTATACATGATCTAAACTAATTACTGCACAATGGAAATTTGAAGTTTGAATTTCCCGCCATGACTGTTAGTATTGGGGCGCTCACTTGAACTCTTAGGGTTACATTCTCGTCAGTTCGGTTACGTGGCGCGTCAAGTACCATTTCGGAGATTCAGCTCTTTGAGGGATTTGTGTCCGTTATACAGAATCCCCGTATAAGGCTTATTAATGTACGGCATTCGTGCCCGTTACAACTCTATGACATAAATGTACATATAAAAAGTGGTACTCTTTAACACAGAAGGTGATACTTTATGACATAACAATGCAAGAGATATGACTCTTTAACACTAAGGGTTGTTGTTACTCTATGACATAATAGATCACAAGGTGTAACACTATTTTTATTTATTTATTTATTTATTTATTTGACCAAATAAATTTACATATGGTAAATCCTATAGAAGTATACATTAGATAC
>JAWWEQ010051274.1:0-10368 GCA_035583055.1 Torymus tubicola | reverse complement strand
GCTTCAGAGAATAATCTTTTTCCTTTATTAGTTTCATGATCAAGAATTTTAACTGTATCAAAGTTTATAGTGTGATTTTTTTCTATTCTATATATGTGTAAGGGTGAATTTCTAGCTTCTTCTATACACTTCTTATGGTGTTCTTTTATTCTGACGCCTAATCGCCTACACGTTTGTCCAACATACGACGCATTGCAGTTGTTACAATTAATTTTGTAAACTACATTTGATTTTTCTAATTTTAATTTTTATCTTTTGCTAGTACAATAATATTATTCATTTTGTTTTGTGCGCTAAATATAGTATTGGTATGAAATCGTTTGAAAAAGTATTTAGAAAAACCTTCAATTTCTTTCACAAACGGTAGACAAATGACATTTACATTCTCATTATTAAAATTTTTTTGACTATCTGTTTTACAATTTATCTTTTTTAATCTTTTTTTAATGTAAAATTCGATGAAGTCAAGGGAATAATCATTTTTTGTTAGTACTTTTTTAATAAACGTAATATTGTTTTTGTGAAAAGATGTGTGTGATAATTTTATTGCCTCTATGAGGCAGTAAATTATGGCTATTTTATTAGAAATTGGATGATGAGAATGAAAATTTAAGTATCTACCTGAAAACGTCGGTTTACGATACCAATCGGTTATAATTTTCCTATGTTCAGTGATAATAATCTTAATATCTAAAAAGCTAATTATCGTAGTTATTGAAAATGTGTAAAGTTTCGTCTATGTAATCTTTATGTAAACATAACAATACGGCATCGACATATCGAAAATAAAGTAATGGTTTTTCACTTAAAAGGTTAATGCAATACGATTCAAGGTCTTCCATAACAATATCAGATAAAACAGGGCTTATTGGGTTGCCTATAGCCGATCCAAAAGTTTGCTTATAAAATTTGTAGTTTGACTGCAAATAATTATTGTTTAATATAAATTTGACAACCTTGCAAAATTCAGACAAGTTCAAATTAATCTTGTTGTGTAACTAATACCATCTTCTCTCAATGGCTTTAATTACTAAATATTCGGGAACGTTGATGAATAAACTCACGACATCGAAACTAACAAGTTCATAATGATCTGGTATATCAAAGTTATCAATTTTTTCCTTAAGTTTTATTATCGATGTGTGAACTAGCTATTTTTATGTTTCTTTTAAAAAATTCGCAAAGAATTTAGATATTTCGTACGTCGTAGAGTTAATCGTAGAAATGATCGGTCGAAATGGAAAGTTTACTTTATGAATTTTAACTAATCCATAAGCTTTTGCAATGTTAAACTTATTTACAACAGGCTCAAATTTTTTTCCATTCATAGCAAAGTCGATTTTATTTAACCACTTTATTATTTGGTTCGTCTCATTTTCTAATTTCATTAAATAGATTTTCAAGTTTTTGGTTATAAGAAGCTTTATTAATAATAACTGTGCAATAATTGCCTTTATCTGCTCTCGTAATTAAAATATCAGAATTAGTTTTGATAAATTGTTTTGTTTTTACCAAATCTATTTTGAATCTGTTATCGAAATAAGATTTTGTAGACAAGTCTTTTTTATAAAATTTTTTAATCGTGTTTAAGAAAGTTCCTCTTATTTTTGGAATTTATTACATTCATACATCCATCTTGTTACGTATACACACACCAATGCATCAATTTTTGGTATATATTCGAAAATTCTGAATTAATTTTCATTGACGAACGGACAGTTCTCCGTAATAGTATTTCAAAAATTGACACACTATGTAAGTTTGACTGTTGTACATAATTGATTTGTTATATTATTATTTATAAGTAGTTTGTAAATTGTTGTATTTTGCTTTGTTCACCAATTGCCTGAAGAGGGTCGTAATAAATAAACGATCGAAACGTTGCAAATTTAAAAAAATCATTATTATTCATTTTAACAAGTTTGGTAGTAACCTTTGGCCATTAGCTTGATTCAATGAATATTTACTACATTATATAGTATTTATTAGTCCTAAGCCACGACTGTGGTATCACAACTATAATTATATTCATACATACTTTCATTTTGTACTGGTCTACAAATAAATAAATATCTTATCTTATCTCTTTTTCTCCCGCGTTTAATTAGTTCATGAGTTAATGTTGGGATATTGTAAAATTGGCTTAGAGCAAAGGATCTCTTTTAATTTGAGGAAAGCGCCCTCCTGCGATTCTCCCCATATTAATTTATTATCCTTTGGCAATAAATTATGAAGGGGCCTGGCAATTCTAGCAAAGTCCAGAATAAACCGCTTATAATACCCCGCTAAACCTAAAAACTGTTTAATATTTTTCGTGTTTTTGGGAGGCGGAAACTGAAACTGCTTGAATTTTCTGAGGGTCGGGTCTTACTCCCCCTTTGATATTATATGGCCCAGGTAAACAACCTCTTTCCTCAGGAAAAGGTACTTATAAGGCTGCAAGGTGAGCCGAGCAGGTTTCAGTCTGCCAAATAATTTCCTAGCCTTTTGATTATGGTCCCCTATTGATTCGACGTATAGAACTATGTCGTCCATATAAACAAATAATTCAATGCCTTGCAGACCGCTAAGAACCTTGTCCATTAATGATTGAAACGTGGCGGGTGAGCCTCTTAATCACATAGGCATTCTTTTATATTGTAAATGATTAAAAGGGGTAGAAAACGCAGTTTTTCGGGGCACCTACAGGGTCTATCGGTACTTGATGGAAACCTGAGGCTAGATCTAAGGTAGAAAAATATTTACTCCTTCTTAATTGATCGAGAATTTCTGTAATGTTCAGAAGAGGATATGCAGAAGCAATGGTTTCCTCATTTAGAGCCCTAAAATCAATGATCAAACACCATCTTTTGTTGCCCTATGAGTCGGTTTTCTGTGGGACAATCCATAAGGGAGAATTATACGGGGACTCTGACTTTTCTACCATATCATTTTCAATTAAATCCTGAATCGGCTTCTGAATCACGTCTCGCAAAAGAGGTGGGTACCGGTATTGTTTTACGTTAACGGGAACGTTGTCTATAGTCGAAAATGACGCCACCACCAACGAAGAACACCCTGCTACGGGCTAATTTACCGAACCGTCAGCAGCAGCAACTGCCCCAAGAAAGGCAATGCCAATTACAAGAATCCTACAATCACCCTGAGTGTATCAAGCAACGGAATTTATTACGACATGAAATGGCTCTCAGAAAGCCCTGGTACACGCTTAGGCGGCCAACATCTTGAGACGCTTTGATTCGATCGGTACCATATGGAAGATTCGAATATTGATAAATTTTTATTGAAAGAATTTTGTTAAATTCATTGTATTACAACTCGAAATATTTTCGGTCGTTATTACTATCGTACGCATAACATTTTGAAATTTACTGGTTTTTAATGTAGTTTACGTAAATAGTACTTACTTTAAGCACTATTTGATATTTTACACGCATACTACCTATATAAAAAATGATAGCATTTCTAAAATATTCGTGAAGTTGGTATAAAATTATCTAGTATTTTAAATAATTTTTATGCCAATGTTTTCGGGCATCTTTACATATCGTCGCTCTTTAAGAAAACTAGCACATTTCAAATCAAGTTTTTATTCTGTAAAGTATACAGTAATCATCTGTGTAAAAACATTTTAGTGCACTCCGTCCAAATAAAAGGTTCGAATGTTTTAACATGAATATGCGAGACTGCGGCCAAGGCCGGAACGCAGCGCCGAGTGACCGGGCGCCCGTGCCTACGTATGTCCTTACGTTTTTAGATATCTTATAAAAGGTCTGCCCAATTTTTAAATAACTACGTCTACTAATTATTATTTATTTAGAACTATGATTTATTTTTTGTTACTTTTATAACTGTAGATTCTGAGTAGTTTAAAAAAAGTCTTATATTCTAAAGAATTCAAATTCGAAATGATTTGTACGATTACTTCTTAAAATTAGAATTGGAACCTTTGTATACGTATGGTTGATACAAATTTTTGTTACGTGAGACAGTTTTAAGCTATAGGTGAGACCGGGGTAAACCGTATAAAAAATATAGTACAATTTTTAAAACTAAACTGGGCATATTAATTAAGAGTAACAAAAGAAGATAAGTTGACATAATACGAGGAAAATTTTGGTAATAAAATAAAAAATCTACAACAACTTTACGATTTTCTTCAAGTTTGATGTAACTTTTTCTGTCTATAAGCGTCTCTTTGTCAGCGAGAAGAAATAAAAGGGAAAATTAAGACTTCGAGAGTCTTTGCAATCAACTCTACTCGCAAGTAAAATGAATGAAAAATGCGTTCGAATAAAATAGGCAAAGTATAAAGTATCTTATTCGCAAATAAGACAACAAAGTACAGGTAATGTAACTATAGGCAATAAATGTAGGCAAAATATCGGCAATAAGACAAAGTATAGGCAAAAATAGATAGGGGCAAAGTAATAAAGCATGTGCATAAAGCACCCCGCGAGTGGGTGCCGTAGGCCTCTATATTTATACTCATAGGAGTATTTTTCATTGAAGATTGCTCGTCGGTGCTTGCCATCTGGCGGCTCGCTCGGATACTAAAATCCCGAACAGCTATCTTGCTTTTAAATTTATAAATATGCAACCCAAGACAAGACCTTAGTAAGTAATTTAATTAGTACTAAATATATATAGCATGTATAAAAAACTTTTTATTGATTTTTTTTATTAGAAATCATGCACTTATAAAAGTAACAAAAAATAAATCATAGTTGTAAATAAATAATAATTAGTAGTATATAGTAGACGTAGTTATTTAAAAATTGTGTAGACATTCTCGCATATTCACGACAATGTTTTATTTGGACGGAGTGCACTAAAATTTTTTTACACAGTTGATTAGTGTATACTTTACACAATAAAAACTTTAAAAAAAAATTTTTTTAATACAAGGAGAA
Source organism: Torymus tubicola (assembly GCA_035583055.1). Classification (NCBI taxonomy): domain Eukaryota; kingdom Metazoa; phylum Arthropoda; class Insecta; order Hymenoptera; family Torymidae; genus Torymus; species Torymus tubicola. Next base: position 5,455 of record JAWWEQ010051274.1, on the reverse strand, counting down.
ATTAGTTAAATTGTCAATTGTTTATTGCAAAATTAATTATTTATTGATAAATAAAATTTTTTCAATATGAATAATATTTTTTTCGATTCTGCTACTATTTCTGAATCCACCATTAAAATTTTGTTAATTTTTAATAATTATTTACAGAAATATAGCAATTCTGAAGAAAAGTAGGTCAAAAATAAATTTGTGTATAACTTTTTGAAAAATTGAAATTCAAAAAAATAGTTTAGGATATTCTTTTTCACATATAAACCTTCAAAGATCTATCAATACATATGTGAAATTCAACTAGTCAATTTTTAGTGGCTCGTTTCAGAAAGTTTGACTCAATATAAAAACTTTAATAACAAAAGCTAATTTTTCTTTGATTAATAAAAAAATTTAATTTGAATTTTATTATTTCAGATGACAAAAACAAGATTATGAAGAAGACATTAACTGGAAATTATAAAATTTACATCTGTCAGTGAAACTATGTAAACATAAATAAAGTTGTTTTGCAACTAAATCAAAATAATGTTCTTACTTTTAATAGATCACAATAACTTGACAATCTATTTAGCTAAAAAATAATTTATGAATATCTTACATTATACTAATTGTAAGTAGCATTTAATAATTTACCATACTAGTTCTCCCAAAAAAAACTGGAGACGAGGATTTGGTGACGGTCGACTTGGGCAAAATCTTCATCGCCGCAGAGCGCATGCTGCACGCGTTCAAAAGCTATTGCACCCGATAGGGTGGAGCAAGTCTTCTTTTGCAAAATCTCGAGGAGATCTTCCGTTGAAAATATCCACCTGGAATACCAGCTGGTATTCCAGGTAGATATCCAGCTGGAATTCCAGGTAGACCTGGAATTCCAGTTGGCTGTAATAAAAATATTTTGGTGAATGTTTAACTAAATTCTGTTTTCTTTATATAAAAATTTTATTCTGGCAATCTCTACGGCTATCCGCTAGGCGGTGAGCTGGATCAAACTCCCCTTACTAATGTAAGTAAGTAACGCCAAGGGTATAAGATAGAGAAGTCAAATACCATCGTCCGCACTTTTCCAATGTCATTGGAATAATTACAAGGCTTGCCTTTTCTCTCATTTTGACTTTGGATAAAGTCTTTCGTGAGAATATAACTTAAATAAATATTAACAGAATTTAAAAAAATATTCATACAAATAACTGGAATCCCAGATCTACCTGGAATTTGAGATGGAAACCCACTTGAAGTTTGTCCAAAAAAAAAGAGATGCAGCTGGAGTTCCAGCTGGGATCCAAGCTGGATATCCACCTGATATTCCAGCTGGTTTTCAACAGGGTATACATATAAGTAGCTAAAACTGGCTTTTTGAATGCGCAACTTCCTATAGTCGATATATATAGGTATATTATTTCTTTAGTCACAAAATGGCGTCATGCATTCAAAAAGTTAGTTTCGTATACATGTATATATACAACACGCGCGACCGCTCGCTGCATAAAATATCAATAAAAACTAATTTCGCGCAAGATAATTACCCGCGATAAAGTAGAGATCATAGTAGAAATATACGAACGTAGCGAGAGAGCAAGAGAAGAAGAAGAAGGAATCTCGCCATTCTAACGGCTTACCCGGTACACAAATAAATTAAAATCAACACGTAACAGCCAACAGCAGCAGCAGCAGTAGCAACGCAACGACCACCACCACAGCTAGGGAAAAACTCTCGGCTGCTCGACCCATAAATAAAGCCCAAAGCCGCGTCGTAAATTCGAAAAAAAACGAACAATTCACACAAAAAAAGCACAAAACCCAAGCGTTATACAAAAGCGCGAGCCAAGAAGACAATCTCTTCGTACACGCGGAGAAGAAAGAAGAGAGAGCGAAAGAGAGGAAAGCGCGAACTATGCACATGTATGCAAGTTGGAAAGAAGAGGAGTATGTACCACCAGGGGATCATTTGCGTGCGGATGATGGAAGCCGCAGCGATTTCACACGCGCATGGTACGCGGTTTAACAAGTCTGCGACGACGACGCCAGCAGGGGGGTGGATAGAAGGAAAAGGATGCGAGAACAACTGAAAGGAATCGCGCGAGTGTAAGAAGAGAGAGAGAAGAGGATTGTACTTTTCCGTCTGCTGAGTACTATACTGTCTGGCTTTTCAATGCCATATGTATATGCCCCGCGACGGGCGCTAAATAGTGCAAGCATGTCGACGGTATGTAGGAAATATTGGATAGGATAAAAATGTTATATATTACATATGGGATTAAGTGATTCTTTTTTTTCTTTTATAGAATTAGGGGGGTTGATCGTATAAATGTCTAATATTTATGGTCATTTCACATGACTTCTTATACTTATATATCTCTCTTATAGAGGCGGTTTTATATACGCGCATTAACGTAGATTATGTTTACGTCTTCATATGCTGTTGTACTCTAAATCATTCTTATAAGAGATATCGCTTCGGAATAAAGCGTGCAGATCCTCCATCAATTTTCCAGGCCATTTAATTCATTGAGTATGAAAAGCCGGTTATTATTCTGCCATATTGGAGATGCAATTTTTATAGATTATAAAAGAAAGAGAAAAAAAATTCGTTCTCAGAGATAGATTTTCTACACGAATTACGCGCACTTATATTGATTGGTTCAATATATGCGAATTATCGTATAACTTTTTGGTTCTCTTTTGTACACGGAGAGAAATTTTCTAGTAAATTTTACCAATGGGCTTAGTAATCAAGGGACAGACCGCTAAAGCCCCAAAAATTACCAGTTTTTCTAGGAAAATTTACTATAATTCTAATAACTTTTACTATAATTCTAATAAATTTTACTAGAAAAATAGTAACTTTTGGGATTTTGGCAGTCTATCCCTTGATTACCAAGCCCACTGGTAAAATTTACTAGGAAATTTCTCTCCGTGTAGATATATACTTATTCAAATTTTATTATAATATATATTTCACGCGTTTAAAATTATCGTATAGTATAAAATATACTATACTTATATATAATACATTATTTCCTCGCTCCGCACCAGAATAAATTCACGTCGTAAACAATTACCCTTCGCCTCCGGCGTATACGGCCTTCATTCCACCTCACCAAAATCAAAAACAATTTTCAATTTAGTTACTACATATAAACAAAAACTCCCCACCCTTTTCTACTTCGAAAAATCAATATAACATACTATACATACGCGCCTCCTAAACTTTAATCCGTGCGTAAGACACGATCAGGCCTCGATTCGCAATTTTTGCATTCACTCGATACCTTTTACCCATACGTGTACACGCCAACGCATTCTTACAACAGTCTACCGCAACTATAGAGTATACAATTCACACACACACACACACACACACACGCACACGCACACGCACATGCACACGCACACGCACACACACACACACACACAAATATTATTTCTGGGAAGTCGAAACCTTACACCCAGAGCTGGACGCTTGACTAAAGAAATAATACTCCTCATGTCGCCGAACTTTGGAGTTTGGACTCTAGATAGGTACCAAAAATAACGCTTGCATACCAAAAACATTTCTGGTCATTACTAGAAATAACAGCGCGTCCCAGAAATAACAGTTTTGTTTACTATGAAAGCACCAGAAATAACAGTTCGAGATAGATATATAATATATATTATATTATATATATATATATATGAGCGATTCTCTGTCAAATCGACGGGTCAATAAATAGATTTTCTTTATATATATATATATATATATATATATATATATGGACTGAAAATTATACGGACATTTTTGGACAATCAAAAGGTATCTCCACGAATTTTTTGGTAGAGAAAGTCCTAATCGAACTTTCAATTTTTTTAATTTATATGTTTCATTTGCATATATGTAAGGGAAAGCATAAACGTATGGCGTTAAAAGTATTTTGATTGAAAAACTGAGAGAATTCTACAAAAAAAAACTATTCTTGTGTTTATCACGAAAAATGCTTCCCTGAGGAGTTATAAATTAATGAACATCGGTCAAAAATGCAAAAAATCATCAGAATTCAGTTTTTGATCTCTTATATCTTCAAAACTATGGGTCAAAAAAATTTTTAAAAATGTCAGGGATATCCAGAATGGGTAGCAGAACATTTTCCGAGAGTTCCAAGAAAATCTATTTTTTGACCTCTCGATTTGACAGAGACTTGGCCATATATATGTACACAACAACATACGAAACGATGCATCCCACATCGATCCGTATTTACACACGTCCGCGCATGTACATATGTATATACACACACACGCGCAATATTACTTACTTCCGAACGCGCGTCTATCACATTACTGCAATATAGCACTCGCTCTCTCTTTCTCTCTCTATCTCTCTCTTTCTCTTTCTCGAACATTATAAAACAATGCGCGCGAGCAATATCGCTCGAATATCTCAGCGACAACGGCAGCGGCGGTGGTATACGCGCGCGTGTCGAGAGACGTTGATATACGAGCCACCCTGGCAAACTAAATAAGAGCAAATCTCTCCCTCGCGCTTTCCTCACAGCCTCTCTCTCTCTGTCTCTCTCTCTCGTTAGAATGTATATATATACATACGAAAGAGTTTTCAAAGAGAGACGTGTGTACGTGCAGATGCTCCTCCGCTCTCTCTCTCTTATCCTCCTTCAAGAGAGAGAGAGAGAGAGAGAGAAAGGAGGTACTGCACAGGTTGTACGTTACGGCATTAGGCGCGACGCCAGAGTCTCGCGTATATGCATTCTCGTACTCGAGAAACGCCATATGTGTGTGTGTATACGCTCGCACAGCAGTAGTAGCAGGAGGAGGAGGAGAAGGAAGAGTGGATGCACGCGTGGACGAGTGGAAGATAACGAGAGTTTAGAAGAAGCGAGAAATTGAAAGGAGAGCTGAGCCGCACGTGCGTGCGAGGTGTGACTTTTGTCGCTGAAAGTGAAAAGTGCGTATTGTTGTATTATTATATAGACAAACTTTCTTATATTGCAATTCAACGCGTATGGTATTTTTATAAGGTAGCGATATTTGGAAATTTTGTTGATGGGAAGGATTTTATTGAGTTAAAAAGCACCACCAGGAAATTAAGTAAGCAAGTTTGTTACCCGGCGTATACAGTGTTTTCCGTGCATGAGAAATTCGGAGTCTATTAGCAAGGTACCGAAGTTGCCTGCATGCGCGTGATGAAGACTTGCTTGCTTCCCTCGTGTATACCATAATAAATTGCGTTGATGTGAATTTAATTTAGAATTATTCCTTGTAAATCGAGTGTAAAGTTTGCAGAAATTAATAAATTATATATAAAATAATGTAAAATGCCTCATATCGATGTCTTGTAGAAGAATTATCTATTTCTATAAAAGAGGCACGAATGTGGCTTCCATTATTCATATAAAATTTTAAAATTTATTTAAAAAATGTTATTTCTTTAAAATATGGTTTACAATAATTTACATAATGTCAGTAT
>JAWWEQ010051273.1:0-10370 GCA_035583055.1 Torymus tubicola | reverse complement strand
GATAACAATTGCAAAAATTATCCAATCGTCTTGAAATTTGGCACAGAGATAGCTTTTTTATATCTTCGAACCGAGTTTGTTGCCCAAAAAAATCGGTTCATTTCTACTGAAGATATTTGAGGTTAAAAATATTTTGCTTAAATTTTTTAATTGCGTTTGTCAGAGAATTGTTGATTTATCGACTTGAAATTTTAGCCATTTATTGCACTGGTTAGTGGCAATATTCGGCCATATATATATATATATATTTAAAATAAAAAATAATAAATATGCTCTTTGAAAACAGTGTTAATAATTCTTAAATAATAACCTTAAATTGTTCAACTATATTTCATACATTATATTTATATCTTTCTGATATCAATTTTTTTTTAAATTGGTGGAATGTAAAAGTTTTTTTATCCATAGGTGAGTAATATACTATTTGCAAGAAATGTAAGATATAAGACGCATCGGTTCAAAGTTAGACAATGAAATTGCAATAGATGTTTATATCTTTGTTTGAAAAAAAAAAAGAAAAAAAAATTTATTATTGAAATTTGTTAGCATTTTTTTTGTGAAACATTTATTCTTACAATTTCAATTGATTAAAAGGAATCGAAAAATTATTTTGAGGAAGCTAAGTATTGTTTTCACCATTAGAAAGCTTTCTCTTTGAGGAAGCAAAAATCTAATTATGGTCAGAAAAAATGATAATTTCAAATCGAGCTTGTTCTTATTCTTTTCTACGTTCAGAAAGTCCCAAACAGGAAAAATCCACCCCGTAAGTTTGCTCTCAAAAAAAATTTTTTTATTAACGTAAAATGGTCAACGTAAATACATTGTGGAATCGCTCATATACTAACACGTTTATACTTTGAGAGAACCATTTGTGAACTGTAAATATTTTAATTATGGAATTGGACATCGGACACATTTTTAAAAATGAAATAGCTGTATTTTTTTTCTGGCCCGCTTGAAAATAATTTCGTAGTTTTAATTCGTAATTGTATTACATATTAAAACATGTATTAAAACTACGTAATTATTTTTAACCGAGGGGAGGCATTAGATACTATAACTCAAAAATGAATAAAACTCAAGGCCAAAAATTTTGGAATGTATCAATTGATATGCAAAAAGATATTTTAAGTGATGGACACTTATATTTTGTAATTTCAGGTATACGTTCTTGGAGTGAACTAAAATTATATATAGATTTGAACTAAGTTAATAATAAAGATAAAAATTACGTTTTTAAAAAATTTTATAATAAATAGTATTCGGGATTGTAGTATCCGAGCGAGCCGCCAGATGGCAAGCACCGATGAGCAACCTTCAATGAAAAATACTCCTCCATATTTGACTTCTTGTCCATGGGCGTAAGTATGCTTAATACCGATTCTGAATGCTTTGGATGCATTCCATAATATCATTGTTAGGTAATGCCACAGATTTTCTGGTGTCGTTCGAAATCCAGGCACCCTATACCTGGGTTCATTCTCGTGGAAGGTGCTGGGCCTCTCTCTGGAGTTCGTAACCATATCTGGTCATTGCACGTAAGGCGCGCTCGTCTTGAGCTAATTCAGATTTTTGTAAACACTTGGGAGGTTCACAATCGAACTGAATTGAACTTCGAAGGCACTGACTCGCTACTTTTAATCCCTAACCGTGGACCATGAAGCTGTTCAATCCCCCTACTTTCCATTCATAGGTATGTTGCCACTTGATTGGTCGGGATGCATTTACTCTGTTGTCGTCCTCTCTTCGCTCGGGCGACAAACTCCGCTCGTGCAGGCATCACCTACTTTGCGCACTTGTATCGTATTCTACTATTTTATGTTTTGTCATTAAGAAAATTATTGCACCCATATTTTATGTAAAACCCTAAATAAAGGGAGTAAAAAAAACAAGGCAAGCTTTGTAATTCGGACTCTTCCTAAACAGTCGTTCGAACGGATGAATTATACGATTTATATACTCTCAGCCGTCCAATTCACTCACAGGACTCATTAGTGGTGCACCGCGAACGGGAAATAAGGAAAGTTTGCTACCTATTTACGGGATTTACCCAATATCTGGTGCAACAATTTTCTTAATGACAAAATATAAAAATAACTTTTTCGAGTAGCGGTACTATATTGAAAATGGTATATTAATTAATAATATTATTAAGTTTTGAAATAAAAATGTTTTCATTTTTAACATATAGTTTATCTGTTAATACTGATAACGTGGATTTGTAAATAAACTATGTATTTTAATAGTAAAGTTTGATATTTTTATAATTATATTGTAATGATAAAAATTGAATTAACATTTTTTTGAACTTGGTCATGTGAGACCCACATGAGACCCACTTAATTCCCATATAAGCATTTTAAGTGTATTAGACGGTTTTTCTGTGATTTTTATAATAAATCATATATTATATTTCACATAAAAAGGGCTAAAAGTCTCCCAGTCTAAATCTTGCATGGAAAAATGTTGAATCATTAAAAATTCAAAACCCATTATTACAACATTAAGGTTTTTTCGGATTCCGACAGAAATAATACAATTAGATCTTTGAATTGAATCGCGCGTTTCAAAAATCGTTTCAACTAGAAGTATAAAAATATCAATCTTGATACAATTATTTCCATAAAAACATATTTTAAAATTACTTATTTCTACTAAAAATAATACAGATAACACAATCGAGGAACTAATGAGTTTTATGACTTTTAAATTACTTACGAAACTTTTTAATAATTTCTGAAACCCATCAACGACTTTCAAAAAATTTCAAAAACTTCAAATGACTTCAGAAGTCTTTGAAAAGTCTTAAGTGGTCTGACAGGCATTATTTAAAGCATTGACGTAAGTCTCTTACATGTCAATAAAAACATGTAATATTTTCGGGAAGATGTGCGCTCTTAAAAAAGAGATGACAGGATGTTGTGAAGCATTTAAAGAAGCAGTGCGATTGGTTGATGGTTCAATATCCGGTCAGAATATAGCGTCAAAATTTAAAATGTTCTCTGATATAAAATGAATATTTTGATAAAAAAAATTAATTAAATGTTTTATGTATACATTTGAGTAAATCAATGAAATCATCATTAAATTATTCTACATTCCAATTGTTTAAAATATTGTCTCTAATAATTTAATTACAAAATTATGCTTCCGATTTTTTCCTAACCTTAAAATTTAAAATTCAAATCTGTTATTTAATATAAATAATAATATATTATGCTTTCTAAAAGATAATTTTAATGGAAAATATCGTAATGAAGTCCAAAATATTTGTTAATTTTGTTTCTACGAAAAAAGTGAAGCGCGCGTAGAGCGCATGGGTTATGACTATAGTATACTAAAAACGCAAAACAAATCCTACTTCAAAAAGTTTTGATATTCATACAGAGACGCAAAATTTTTACTAAAACGTATATTCCACAGAAGCAAACTCAATCCAAGCTTCTTCCTATCCTCGTAATTACCTTCAAGCCAAGCCACAAGGAAATCCCAGCAGCCAATGGAAAAGTTCGACGGTTCTCCAGCGTCGGGAGAGCATGAATTACGCGCTGCCTGCGTCGTACTAATAAAACCGGCAGGCAACAGCTCAAAGCCCCGAGTAAACAAGATATCAAGTTGTAGGCGCGCGCGCGAGCGTTTGGTGTAGGTCGTCGGCGCCGGGGGAGAATTAGATTAGCATAGTTCATCATCGCCCGCTGAATCGCCGACTCGCGTAATCTCCTTTATTGCACCTCCGGTCTTCCCCCCTCTTTTGCTAGTACAGATTCCGGGGAAGCGCTTTATAATGATACGGCAGCCGCAGAACGGAATGAGACTTCCGGCTGTGTATAACGAGGCGAGGCGCCGCTGCGATCAACAATCTCATCTTTATCGCTGATTAAACGACCCTGCAGCAGGAGGGTGCGAGTATGAAGCGCCTCTTTGTCATCTGTCACTCAATCGTGTGACGAGGCGAATGTATGCGCGCGTCAGTTGCCGCCACGGTATTTATATTCCCATGTCGTAAACGTACGCCAAAACGTCACAAGTTGTGGATTACAGTACGCAGCTTTGTACCTCCAACAACATTAGTACGGAAGTGAAATACTTGAGTTAGGGAGGGAAATGTGGGAAGAAAGATGTTACGATAATAATAAACGATATATAAGAAAGTTCATCAGATTGTTAATAGATAATTGTTAATAGATATTTGGATATTATTCGAAACATTACGAAAAAATTGGTGATAATTAAAACAATAATGCCTTAAGGATTTAATAGACATTTGAATAATTTTTATACTTTTGATGAATTTCTATTAAAATTAATTTAATTTCAATATAGTATTAACAAAATGTAAATATGACCAGTAATTTCACAACATATAAAAATTTAAATTCGTTAATTGTGAAAGCCATAAACTTTCAGCCTTTTATGAAACGAACCCTTCTAAGAATTATTTAGTCAAAGCTATCAAGTACGTTTTAAATGTAAAAGATTTAAAAATACTTTGATAATATTAATTTTCATCAAGATGAAAATCATCATCAACATATTGCGTAGGGAGTGATAGAATATCTAATTTGCAATAAGTTTCCGTGTCGAAACTTACTACTTTGTATCAAAATTTCGTTAAACAAACTGTTATTTTCGACAGAAAACTAAGAAAAAAAATCAATGAAAAAGCCAGAGGAGGGTGGGTAGTATATTTGTTTACTCCAAAAATATTGGCGAAAAACAAAAAACTGAAGAACGAAAAGTGGCAAACCTGGAAGAGCCCAAAAATCAGACAATACTTCATCTAACACAGCATATACAAAAAAATAAAAATTTTCGAAGCAAACTTTTTATAGTCGAATTCTAACAGATATATATAAATCAAATATGGTTTTTTTTTCAATCGAGTTCTAAAGCAATAGTTTACTTTTCCGAAACTTAAAGGCAAACAAATTCATAGCCTTTTTTTATAAAAGTTTATTCGTCTCTTTTCTATTTCTATATATAAATGGTCTTGATCTCCAATTTAAACAGAAAATACAAAAAAAAGCAATAAAAATACTTGCCAAACTTTCTCGTTAACAACACCTGCGCCGTCGGGAAAAATATCAGAAAAATTCGGCGTTCGAAATTCATTCAACGTTTCCCTCTTGTCCCATCCGTCCCCTTTCCTCTTCCGGCCGGGCGCATGATGAACGAGTAAAAAGCGCAAGAGCTCATGAGAATCGAGAGAGCGAAAAGCGAAGCGGAAAGTACACACACACGCACGCGTAGGTACGCACGAAGCATGCGCGTGCAAAGTAAACGCGCGACGCGAGGGGCCGTTACTGCAGCTTCGGAAAAAAGCCCTCTATATCTCTCGGATTCTCTCTCTCTCCCTCGCGTAGTGCGCGTGTGGTTAATACGCAGCCAAGCGCCTATATGTATATATATGTATGCGGGGGCGGCAACGGAGGCCCAGGCATCCCCCAGCCGCGATGCGAAATTAACATTGTTCGGATTCCGCGCGCTCTCCGTAAATCATGGCGAGAGGGCCGCACCACACCGGAGATGAAAGGCGCGCGGATTATTGGTCGCTATACGCTGCGTGTATATATATATATATATAGCCTGGCGGTCTCTCGGACTCTTTCCTCCGTATGTTATATGGGCAAGTTTAATGGGAGGGGGGAGAGCAGAGGGTGTATACGCATTGAGAATCGGAGCGTTAAAGGATAAACCGAGGTGAATTTTCGAGTGTGAGAGAAAGCGAGAATCGAGGTGTGCGCGTACTGGAGCAAATTGGGAGATCTGCGTTTTGTCGAGGATTAAGAGATTCGAATTTTCATTTGGAGAACCAACAGCAGTAGTTATTGGGTTTTTTTCTTCTTGCTGAGGGCGAGAAGAATGTAGAGAGCAGAAATACGGGATCCAGTCTCGCACATTTATGGAGCTGGGATTAAAAACTCGTTAGGCTGTTAGATTGGGAGATATACGCTGTGAGGTGAAATATATTCTTTCATTTTACTATTTACCATATAGGATAAGTTTTTTTTTCGGGAAAATTTTTAAATACTTGTCGTGCGTCAGAAAAACAGAAGGAAGTAAGTATAACAAAGAAAATTGTATGCGATTAATGAAAATTGATTATTTCAACAATTATGTTTATGTAAGTAAAGTCTTCTAAATAGCTCTTTGTAATATTTTAAAGCCGATACAACACGTGTAATGCTTCTAGCTAAACCGACCTAAATAGTTAGAAAATTATCTGATAATTACGTAAGATATGTATGTAAACAAATAAATTTTAAGAAATCAAGTTTTACAATAGAATGCTAAATTTAATAACAATATTAATTTGTTTTTAAAATGCGCTTAAAATTTATTTTTGATTTAATTAGTTAATAACTTCAGTACAAGCATGTTTATCCTATTTTTATGCCACTCATTTTGACGAAACCATGTGCAATAAGTAACAAGTTACTGCGCGCTACCTAGCACGAGACCTAATGTTTCTGTAAGAAATATGCCTCGTCAATGTAAAAAAATTCTAAAAAATATGTACGCTATTGAGGAAAGATATTTGTTATTTTTCGTTTTTTAGTTGGCTTCAAATGATAACTGTATTTGAATTTTTACTATACTAGAATTTACAAATAAACTGTTCGTTGCAAACAGGTCCACGAGTACGGGCCTAATTAAAGCGCGATTTGCTTCGATTATTGCCGAATTTAGTGAAGTGGCTTACACGAGCATTACCGAATACATTGTATCATGAATTCCGTTGAAATTGGACGGTTATAGACGCAACACGAGAATGCACTGAAATCTGTTTTCATTAACGAGAGGGATTAATTTCGAATGATAAGCCATTCTCTATTGCTATAATGGTATACGAATTTGAATTAATCGAAAAATGTTTACATTACAATAAAACTCACAATTGCTGCTGGAAGTATAAATCATATTATTTGGTAATAACCCTTAAATACATTAATTACATGTACAGATGAAAAATGTGTCTATAAAATGCGCAGTAGATAACATTATTTAACCTTGCATGTGGTTGTGCATACACACGGCGAATTTTCTGGCTAATTGACACTCTGGTAAATCACCTGCACCTGCAGCTAAAACACAAAGATATTGATTTATTGATTTTTTTAAGTTATTACAATAATGATTTAAGCTTCGTAATTATTAAATTAGACTATTACGATAATTACATAATTGAACATTATATATGTTTCATCCTTTTGATTGTACGTGATTTCATATAATTAAAAAAAAATAAATTTTATCTCTGGCATATTAAAGAGTGGGTATAGATTTACAAATATTATCAAAATATAATTCTTTAATAATATATACGTATACTTTTTAGTTGTATAAAAGCTTTGAGCTATACTTTAATCAAATCTTTAGATAGTGCAATGTAACTTAGGGTTTGCTGCTTCTCCATCGTCATATGACTGAATATGGCATAGGGATTTAAGCTACATTTCGTGTGAACTTTAAACGCCGAGAATATATTCAAATCACTAAAGGCGCACTTTTTCAGTCAAAAACAACATTTTAATATTCATTTTTTAAAAGCTTGTAAAAATCTATAATATAATAAAAAAAAGTTGTTCAATGTCTATACTTTACCTTCATCATGACAAGTTTGAATATCTTCCCTCAATTTGTCGTAATTCGGGATGGTGTCTTTACTTTGGTCTATTATTGCATACATATTATCAATATTGAGTTTACCATCTACCATCTGTAATATGTTTATAAACATTTTATTTATAATGAAATTTTTCGTTTTATTTATTTATGTAATAATATACATCTTTTTGTGAGTATTTCTTTACTACTCTAGTGGAAAAACTTATGTGCAATAGAATGCTAACATTTGTGTAATCGTGAAAAACTGTGTCAATATATGCCAAACTGCACGAAACTGTTCCCAGATACTTAGCTTGTACTTTATCACGCTTCAACGTACTTTAGCATAAATAATTTTTAACCATTAAACTAAAATTGAGCTTAATTACTCGACACAGATTGGCATACTTTAAGACATATTGATATCCAAATTTGATAAATTAGGGTCAAATTTTTAAAATAACCACAATCATTTATTATTAACAATATTAAATTTCTTTCACCATTAAATTATTAAACTCAATCATTTTTGATGATTAAAACTTATCAACGTTCGGCTATAATCAATTCATTTCTAATTGTATTCAACTACACAAAAATATTTAAAACTATTTTATAATAATAAATTGTTTTTGTTTTTTTTTTACTTTGTGTTGAATTTTTTTAATCTGTTTCAAAACTGTACCAAAATTGCTAATAAGTATGGCAAACAGTTCAGCACAGTTTTATATACAGTTTAATACATTAAAGCACGATTTTGCACTGACACCATCTCCACTAGAGTATTTTTAAAATTTTGATTGTATACGTCAATACAATTGCAATTTTATAACTATTATTTAAACATTATGTCATCATATGCCGAGGCAATGCGCGTATCTTCATACATGTTTTTGACTCCCGAAAATCACTGAAGAATGTGCATTTTCTGAATTACTTAATAATACGCCACAAGACGTAACGAATCACATAAATTTTACAAAATAATATGAAAAAATAACTTACACCTCCCAACTTCTTCATCACGCAAGCATTTATGCAACCCAATTTTTCATCCTGTTTCTCCATCATCTCTTTCATTTGATCTATTTACAGAAAAATTGGTTGGATGAAATATATACAAATTTAAGAAAAATTAAATTTGATTTTTCTTTTGTTACCTGGGGATACGCCCATTTCACTACCGCACTGTACCATTTCATCCATAAATTGTAAATCCAATGCATATGCTCCACTCTATGTAAAGAGAAATTAATTAAATAAAACGAAATTACTTATATATTTCATTATTAAAAAAAATGAATATTTTAATAATATTAGGTTATCTATTACTTTGAAATACACTGTTTTTCTAATTTTTTACGTTTCCAGAACCATACTAGCCCATGTAACAAGCCAGTAACTAATTGGAATACTTAAAACTTTAACTTCTTAACACACACACATTTTTTCGCAGAAAAAGCGATTCGGTTCTGTAACTTTTTGAGATCCATACTAATAATAAGGGCTTTGTCATGTAAAAATAATCTTGCCGATTCTTTCAAGATTAACAAATATTTTTGTTATTATAATATAATAATTCATGCAATATCATTTTAAATACGATTTTTTTTTTTTAAATCTCCTCAAAATTGAACAGTTTGCAGAATAGTACGTAAAAGTAAACGAGTAAAATTAAATAAGTTAACCGCTTGTTCGAAAAAAAATCAATATGACGCTAACTATTTATATAATACCTTCCGACTTGCAAACTAAGTAACGTGAAATTTTATGTATTTCAACTTTTAGAATTGACGGTGAATAGAATAATACCAATGGTATCGTATAATATAAAAATGTATTAACGTACTAAAAGTAGCAAGGCAGCTACGGAGACAAAAACACACTTCATCTTAAAGAAATAAAGAAACACCAGCACTCTCGGGAAATTCGACGACTACTGACGATCTGAAGCCGCGTGTCGGCGCTGCAATTTATCTGGGATCGAGAATTCACGCCTGCAGTCACGGCAGCAGGATGCGGCACCTCCCGTGCACGAGGTAATTTTCGCCTATCAGATTTTTTTACGTAAGAGTATCTAATTGCTAATCAAATCTGCCAAGATATAGAAGCGGTTACTTCCTTGCCAGCGTCGATTGTGAATCAAAAGCAAGAATAGAAAAAATATCGTGACTGCCATCTCTGTTACTACGTTCGCTCGCGATCCATTTTTAAGACATCCTGGCTACTTTTGTGAATTTGTATTCATTTTGATTGCATGTGATTTTATAACAGGTCTACTGCCCTCGGTTCGTTAAGAGTAAACATGTTTATGATTGCGGCAATAATACAAAATTACTACCACGATTCCAAGAAGGATGCACGGATTTCCATTAACTAGACAACAATGCAAATGTTCTCAAAGTTAAAATTATTCTCATTCAAAGATCGAATTTCAATAGAAAATTAAAATATAAACAACTAAATTTTTCCACAACCCTATGAATGTTTTTTTTGTATCTACAGATTAAAAAAACAACAATATTTTATTATTTGTATACGTTTCATAGGAAACAATTATTAATTATAATATTTAGGAGATAGAAATCAAATCCCAATAACTTTCAGAGATATAAATTATTTTTGTTTATAATATGTAACAATTAAATGAATACCAACCGTTTGCCATCCGTTCGCCAAATCGCCAAGATTTGGCCAACCGTTTAACCAATGGTTGGTAATAAATACCGCTTATTTCGTTACGGAATTATCCTTACGGTTGG
>JAWWEQ010051272.1:0-10372 GCA_035583055.1 Torymus tubicola | reverse complement strand
TTAAATACCTTTCAAGAGAAGTTTATTATTTTATGTAATAATGGCTGTAAGATATGAAAAAATCGAAAAAACTAAAAGCTCAAAATCGTTTTTAGGTTATAAAACAAAAGAATTCAACAAATTCATATCCTTTTAGGTATTTTTATTTTCCCACGAGACGAAGAAAATAAGCTTGACCCGACGAAAATCGGTTGATTGGTTACAGAGATATGAAGAGTTGAAATACATAGACACACACACACACCCACACGCACACACGCACGCGCACACACGCACGCACACACACGCACGCACACACACGCACACACACATCCACGAAAACCAAAATGATGAAAATCAAATAATATACACATATATCACATTAAAACATGTCTTTGAACATTTTTTTTTCGAAATTTTTTTTCACCGTTACAAAGCTTCCTCTATGAGGAAGCAAAATCCTCGTAAATTTTCGTATTAATTGAAATTTATGACATATTGGAAACATCCAGGAGGATTTCCACATGGATTAATAGCATGTATTACACTTGGATTGAAGTGGAAATCCATGTACTATATCAAACTCGCGGCAAGAGCGAACCTTCTATCCCGAAGATGTTTTGGAATAAAAAAAAGGATTATTCCAAAAGTGAGGCCCTTTATTCACTGGTAAACTTCACCCAACGAGCTGAGATCATCTGCGAGAGTAGATGTCCGTGTTAGTATAACAGAACACTTTTTCCTTGAATGTAATTCATAACAAAAATAAAACATAAACAATGGTATTTTTATTACTTGATAAATTTTTTAGCTTATACTTATACTTTCATTAATTATTATAAATATTTAATAAATAACACATAGGTACTGATTTATTAACTCTACAAACTATTGAAAAATATTTTATAAATAGTAACATTAATATAATACTGCAATAATATTCAATTTTAGATATCAAATTCAGGTATTCAATACTAATATTATAGAAATAATTGTGAACCTTAAACAATATATCATAATATATAAATGCTAGGAGAATCGACCCTTAATATGAATACCTATATATACTTATTGTAAGAATTCTTTTAATTAAAGTGAAAATACTTTAGAGCAATATTTCTTTGAAAACATAATTTATTACTCTATTATCAGTTCCCTCTGATCCTATTAATATTAATCCTATTAATCAGTTCCAAGTACGAACTCGAGAAATAGCTACGTATAATTACCCATGAGTAAAAAGATTTTTCCACAAATCGATAAATACATTAGAGAAAATTTTTCCTTGAGCTTTGTTAATAGTCATGACGAAAGCATGTCTGACGGGAAAATGTCTTCTTTTAAAAGTAAAAGAAAAGTCATTATCTGAATATAATATGATACGATTTATAAACACAATGTCTCCAGCTTTATAGGCTTTTATAATTTTGCATTTCAATAAATTACACCGGCACATAAAAAAAAAGTGGTCTGTTCTGGGAACCAGAGCTATGTATTCTTATGTATTTTGACGCGCTGAATCCGAATCCGAGGTTGGTTTTGCCCAGACACCCCCAAAATTTTTAAAAATCGCGAAAAACCGTGAAAATTCACGCCTAAAAATATAGGTTATGAGCAAAAAATTTTTTTATGAGTGTACTATACATGGTTTTTCTGTATTTTGATGCGCTAAAACCGAATCCGGGATTTACTTTGCTCGTACACCCTTCTAAGTATGAAAAATTGGTGAAAAACTGTGAAAACACAAACAAAATTACGGAAAATCATGAATATTCGCATTAAAGAGCATAGGTTAAAGCTAAATATTTTTTTATAAGTGTATTATACATGATTTTTGTGTATTTTGACTCGCTGAATCCGAATCCACAGTTTATTTTACTCCTACACCCTTTAATCTTTGATGAAAAACCGTGAAAAATCACTAATCGATTTGGCGTCAGTTTTTTTTTTAGACAACTTCATGGATTTTCATGGGGTAAAGTGCAATTTTCTTGTAATCCATCCAACTATGGTACGAAGCTCTGGATTTTCAAAATTTTTTGATTAAGTATTTTTTTATGCAAAAAACCATGTAAATTATCAAAATTAACAACAAAATAATGGTGTTTTGTATAACAAACATACTAAATAAAAAAATTTTTAAAATCCAGAGCTTCGTGCCATAGGTGGGTGTATTACAAATAATTTGAACTCGACCCCATGAAAATCCATCAAGTAGTCTAAAAAAGTTACGCCAAACTTTTTTTCTAGAAAGGACTATATTTCAGGACTAAAAGGATCAAAGAACCTCTATTGTGGTTATATTGTCCAAAAATAGTTATACTAATAGAATATAATTTTTTTTCGTTGGTAATAACATTTTATTTTTTCAGGTGATTTTGGCCTCAGTGGCCTATAGGTGTAAGGCCGCCTTAATTTTTAGCGTAATGTTCATCACGCAAAACCTTTTTCACATGGGTCAACGCGAAATTTCGTTAAATTCTAATTATATAGTTATTTTCAAAAACCCTAGAGATAAATCCCAGATACAGTACCAATCCTAAACCTATGGAGCATGCAAAAAAATGATTTTGATCCCTGAAGAAAGTATAAACATCTTCCACTTATCAAGTGAATAAAAGCAGATACCGTGCAAACACCCGATACGCCTGCATTACATTAGACAGAGAAATGAACAAAATTATAAATTCGACCTCGTTCAAGATAATCGTGAAAAATATGCAATGTACCAACAAGCATTCGAGCGTTTTATGTATCATAAAAATAATAATGGTACAAAAAGTTTCAAATGAACAGCCCTAGAGTTATCGATGAAGTAAGGGTAGTAAATAACTAACGAGAGAAGTGTGGATTTAGTCACAACATGTTGTATGATTAGTAAAATAACTTTTGACATTTTCTTTGTACATTAAAAAAATAATTAAAAAAAATCGTAAAAAAGAAACTAAAAATGTTTAAGAATAAGATAAATGGAAAAAACATTGAATAATTTTTTCTATCGACCACCGAAATCACCAGCTTATGCCGGTGCCTATAACCTTTTAAAAACAATTGGTAAAAAGCATGATCGCAGAAAAATTATCAAATGGTTTGAAAGTCATCATGCTTATACTCTACATAAACCTGTACGTCGTCATTTCCCTCATAGGTCTTATGACGTTCGTAACTCCTTTGATGTGTACATATCTACTTCTAGTTACAGACGAAACAACAAAAAGTGTCGCTACAGCTTTTGAACGTACTTTAGCACGTTGTAAAGGACAACACCCCATGCTCTTAACTGATAAAGGTAAAGAATTTCTGGGCAAGGAGATGCAACAAGTTTTGAAAAAGAATAGTATAAATTATCGTGTGGTTAGAAATTCTGATATTAAAGCGGCTGTGGTTGAAAGGTTTAATAGAACATTGAAGGGTCGATTATGGCGATATTTTACCCATACAAATACGTCCAGGTATACTGATATTTTACAAAAAATTTCTTGGCATTCTCGTACTAAAATAGTTTCTACCAAAGTTAATTTGTACAATGCCGCAAAAGAATACCAAAACCTAACTCAAACATACGACACAACTCGTGTTCGATACCCTAAATACAAGGTGGGAGACTTGGTACGTGTCAGTCGTGCCAAACTGTTCAAGAAAGCATATGAAAGTGGCTGAACTTTGTAATAGTCAGAATTATACGTATCTCTACCAAACGTCAACCACCCGTTTATACTTTAGAAGATCTTGACGGTGAACCAATCGAAGGTTTCTTCTACAAGGAAGAACTTTCCAGAGTACAAAAAGATTTAGATACAGAACGATTTCAAATAGATAAGATTCTTAAAGCTAAAGGTAAAGGGAAAAACAAATAATATTTTGTATGTTGGAAAGGTTATCCCGACAAATTTAATTCCTGGGTTTTCGCAAACAATTTAAAAAAGATATAATGAGAGAACAATTTTACATAGTATTTTACATAGAAAAAACCTATTATAGTGATTTATTCTTTATTATTATAACATCATGCCCTTAACTATTGTACTTATACATAATTTTATACCTTTTCACCTTTTATTAGTTAAATTGATACTTTAGAAAGTGTTTAAATAACCATTATACATTTATAAGTAGTATAGAGTATAAGTTCTGGCAGTGTGTTATACGTACTATCTGCAATAGTTTGATATTATTAATTCAATGAATAGTTTTTATAATTATATTTTACAGCTGTGGTGTAAAATATAATTATACTCTATTGAAGAAGCCGCATAAAAACAAAATTCTGTGAAAGAAACACATGAAAGTCAGTAATAAGTCATTTTGAATCCGCTAGTCATATAAAAAACAGGGTTTTCTCACTATTTTTACATCTTTTAAAAATTCATAGCTTTTGTCTGAAGCTGTAGCCCATCTTGGTACAGGGCTTATGTCAAAGGATTTACAATACAGAATCAGAAAAAAATTTGTCCAACAAAAAATATTCTGTCGAACCCCCACTTTTTTGGATAAAGGTACACTGAAAAGCAGCTAATCAAAGACTTTCAAAAAGGGTCATAAAAAAATATCACTACATTCTAGAAGTAAAATGCAAACTTTTTCCCTATCAATGTTCTATACAAAAAGTTTCAGGATTTTGAGTAAAAAAAATGGCAAAAGTTGAGTTTTTACCAAAAATTGCAAAAAATAACAATTTTTGATGTGCAATAACTTTTTTAATTATTGAAGTATTGCTCTAAAAATTTAGGAACATGTTTTTTTCATAAAAAACTAAGTATCTACAAATTTTGAGCTATTTTAATATTTTGAGCTGCTCTGTTCACATGAAATAGCCCATATGTATATTTTAACGTAAATATATTTAGCACAAAATATTAAATGTGAAAACTTATTTTGTATTTAAGGAAGGAAAAAAATTATCCAGTTTATATATGAGTATGGTTTTACTTTTAGTCATTTTTTGTATACATGTATTTATTACAAAAGCTTATTTTTTTTAAACATTTAAATAATTATTCTTAGGAAATCGGTGATATATTTTTATAGGTAAAAGCTCAAATGTTTTTTCTATAAGCTACGGTACAAAGAAAAAATTTACATAAAATATACATAACATACTTTATAATAAATGTACAGTCTATAAATATATTACAAATTATACATTTTCCCATTCAATGGTGTTGCCAACCTAAATTTCGAGAAAAAGAAATCGCGTTTGAGTTAGTTCCTTTTTGAACCGGATGCCGAGTTGGCTCCTTTTTGAACCCGACGCCGAGTTGGCTCCTTTTTAATCCAGAGCGACGATATTTCTATTGATAACTATGAGGGTATGGTCCGTGTACAAACAATTGAGTTGTTTCTATGAAACGATTTGAGGCACGAATCAGAAGAAAAGAAGGATGCTGTTGCACAATTATCCCCTGGAATCTACACAGATATGGAAAATCTTTTACAAGAAATAAATAATTTACTTAACATCAAAAATCACTTACAATTCAAAATATAGCGTGGAGGGTTTATAGAAATTTAATGAACTTGTCAAGATACTTGTGACACGAGTTTTCACAGTTTAATTTTGTCTGAAAAACTCTTGAGAATTATGGGTTATGAAAATCATAATCTTGAAAATATTAGAGATACAGTTGTTGGATAAAGGCCTGCCGATAAATATGGCTGCATTGAAATTAAACACTTTATTATACCAATGTATATCCGACATTGTTATCTACGACATTTCAATCGATCACATTAGATATAAAGGACCAAGATAGAAACCCTATAGTATTCGATTACGGTAGGTTAACAGTGACACTTCATTTTAAGAGAACCTCGTAAGATGGGTTATTTTGAAACAAATTAAGATAACCAACATGGCCACGATCCATTCGATAATTATATTACAATAGATACATCTATACAAAAAGGAAAAGGTGTTGGAAGTTTTTTAAAAGGTGTCTATCGCGTGTTTTACCGCTTGTAAAAGAAGGTGGCAAAGCTGTAGTAAAAGCTCTTGGTAAAGAGGTTTTACGAACACGTGTAAATATTTTAGATGACATTACACATGAGAAACCCTTTAAAGAATCTTTTCGTAATAATATTCGAGAATCAGGAAAGAATCTCAAAAGAAAAGCCGAAGAAAAATTGGATAAACGTGGTTGAGGATATAAAACTAAGTGTCGGACACGGAAACAACAGTCACCTGCAAATTCTGGTACAGTTAACACCAAAAATAGAAAACCTTCCAAGTTTGAGGCAGAGAAGAAGAAATTTGGTATTAAAAAAAAGACCCTTAAAAATAAAAGGAAAACTTTGAAAGAAAAACGTACAGCACGTGATATTTTTGAAGAATAATAGCTTTTCTACATAGTGGTTCGTATGCATGTCTGAAATCGGAAGTGAATTTATTGAGTGTACCACCTACTCAAATAACGATTGAAAATTCAAATTACGTTCAATACAAGCCAATATCATCGTTAACCGAAGGATCACCAATAGAGTTTTCTATACCAGGAACTATGAATATATTGACCTTGCCCATACTCTGCTTAGTGTTCGTGTAACTATTGCACAAACAGTAACACCTCCTGAAATCATAGATAAAAATTCCTTGAAAAATGTTGGTCCTGTAAATAATTTTATGCACTCGATATTTAACCAAGTTGATGTGTTTTTTAATAAAAAATCTGTTTTCCCACCTAATAACGCCTACGCTTATCGATAATACATTAAAACTTTATTAAACTATGGACCTGCAGCTAAAAAATCTCATGTCACCAGTGCACTACGGTACACCGACACCCCTGGAAAAATGATGACGAAAACGAAGGTCTTTCAAGTCGTCGAAATCTTATGGGTAAAGCAAAAAACATTGATATGATCGGGTATTTGCATTGTGATGTTTTCAATCAAGACAAATTATTAATTAACGGTGTCGAAGTACGCGTGAGACTCGTACGATCATGAGATGGCTTCTGTCTTATTTTTTTCCTGCGAAAAACATTCTTTGCCTTTTAGACTCCCGCCCTTTACGGGTGTCTTTCCAGGCTTACCGCGCTCTCGCCGTCTCACTCCTAGCCTAATACTTCTAGGTCCAGCTTACGGCAGCCCTAAGAAGCCATGGCGACCTTCATGAATTCCGCGGGACCCGAGGTCCCTAGTGAGGTCTATAAACGTCCTCAGGGAGATTGCTCCCCCTGATCGTGCGGCTTAAATTTGCGAAGCGCCCTGTACGCTTGCACAATGAGTTCGGCGGGGAGAGTCCCCTTTTTTCCACTTCTCTCTCTCTCTCTCTCTCTCTCTCTCTCTCTCTCTCTCTCTCTTTACGCACACCTTCTACAAAGGCTAAATTAATTTTAATTCCGTGATTGATTCGATTTTTCGGGATCCAAGAAGCTATCCTCCCTTTAACTATTTATATTTAACTATTTTACAATAAAACTATTTTGAAATTGAACTTTCCGTAGATTAATTAAACTTCAAATCATTCATACTCACTTTTTTTTTAAATTGAAACTTAAAGGGAGAAAGCATCGCGGATCACGAATAATCAAACAAACTTAAGTAAATAAACTGAAAACACATTACATCTAGTGGCTAAATCTTATATATTACATAAACTGTCCGTTTTTAAATTATTTGTTGCTAAACAAACAAAAACAATATTTTTTTTTATTATGTGCGCATGACATCGAAATGTGCAACCATCACACGTTGATTGGACGTGTATGTTGAAAACTATGAAAATGGATATCGTTGTAGATATACAGTGTGTCAAAGATTATAAGAATGGCGTGTTGCCAAAAGAAGTGGCAGTTCTTTCGTTAGATCAGAATTTCATAGGGCACTGGATTGTTTCTCCAAGTAGACAAATAACTGCACTATGTGAAGAGGCTAGAAAGGAAAACGATTAATTATCACGAACCATCACGGTCTGGACTGGCTTAATCAAGGTATTTCCGAGAAAGTGTTGTTCAAAAACCTAGCAGAAATTTGTAAGAGAGCAAACAAAATTTATGTTCGTGGTAGTATGAAAGTGACAATTTTACGAAAAATTACTACACGACACATTATAAATTTAGAATTTGAAGAAGGTTATCCACCATTTCATAAACTCACAGCATCTGGTAATTACTGTATGCAGCATGTTTAAAATCTTGCTTCTCAAAGTATATTTGTGCTTTGAACAACGCCTCTAAGTTAAAAACGTGGTTGAATACACGTGGTAAAACACAAACTGCTAAAGAAGAATTTATCTTTGAACCACCTATTAATCTCTATGATGAACAATATACAAATTCAGCGAATTTTACCTCGAATTTCTGCACGCGAAGTGGAGGTCTTTGCGGCCGATCAAATTCCCTTGGTCTGGATGAGACCGACAGCTTTTATTTTCAACACCCAAAGTCACGATAAATCTGGTTTGCATTGGGTTGCTATTTATGTCAATAAAAATGTCGATGCTTGGTACTTTGATAGTTTTGGTATGCCTCCTTACATACCCGCTCACAGAAACCGCATTCGAAGAAATGTTAGAAAATTTCGATGGAATTCACGATAACTACAAAGTGAAACTTCAGATACATGTGGCTATTTTTGTCTTATATTCTTATATTACATGTCTGTGGGACTGGAATTGGACGTTTTCTCGAAAATTTTTCCTGCAACTTGCGCAAAAATTATCAAATTGTTAGAAATTACGTTTCAAAATTGCATAGTCGACATATTTCCCCACTACTACCACATCTCTTCCATTAGCAAACTGATCAAATTGTATTGTCGTCATATTTTCCCACTACTATCGTACCTGTTCGCGTTCTTTTCTCTCTCTGGTCTCTGATTTGTTATTTATGCAGTTGATTTAAACTGCGCGCGAGGACCCGATCTATATATTTTCTTACGGACGGTCCCGCGACAGCGGCACTAGGAGCGCGGCCCTCTCGGCGGCAAGAGCGGCGCGCTCAAGACCGGGAGCGTCACGTCAGAACCGATTGGGCTCGCGCGTCGATACAATCGGCGAGAGATATAGATAGGTATAGCCGCCCGAATGTGAAGGATGCCCTCGTTTCTCGCTTTAATTGTTCGTGCGTGCCGTGTGTGAGGAATTTCCCGGACAACGAGTGAACGACTCCTCGGTCGCAGAAAGGCGTTGCGGCGACTTACGCCCAGCTACCTTGGGAGATTCAGTTGCGGATAGCCATACTGACAGCCTAGCTCGTGCTTGAGGTGTGGATAACCCAATGCCGAGACGTCAGACACCTTCGAGACGGGCACTTTGAAAGGCGAATCTCTTCCACCCGTCTTTGCGGCACCACGAGTATCCAAGCGATCGAGTCAATTATGCGTGCGACGATATGCTAAGAAGGTAAAAGAGCGCTCTCAAAAAACACGATAATGTAATAGATGAATGTACATTCGACCAAAGAGTTTGCGACTTAATTATTTATCTTTATATTTATATTTATATTATATTTATTTTATACTTATTACGTGTTAGAGCTTTTTCCCTACTTGCAACTGGGGGTTTTTATGCCTTAAATAAATCTATCATGATATTACTTTTTTCCACATTGTATTTCTTCAAACTTATCAAACTGTCATTCATTTCCTACGTCCTCACCCACAATTACCAGAAAGTCGTAAGTCAAAGAACAGTACCCCTTCCATTCACAAACCCTCCCTCACCATATGTATGAAGAATATAAAAGAAAGCGTCTAGCACAAGCTATTCATTAGTTCAGTTAATAACTCCTGCTGAAAATAATACGCAAGATGGCTGGTCTAGGCAAACGTAGATACTAGACAACGGCTGGTTAACATAGTGCTACCAAATATCATTGCCGGCAGCTGCTGCCGATGGCGTACGGACTAAACAAGTCTTAAACCAAGAAAATTAAAATTGGTCCAGAAAATAAGGAAATTGGCGGTGAATTTTTACCTGTGATCCGCCTTAGTGCTGACGACTTTGTTGGTATACCATTTACTGTAGCTAACAGGCGTTTATTTGAAGAAAATTTTCCAACCATTCAGAAATTCTTTGAAACTGAAAATGCTGATATGCTGGATACAAAGATACCGTTTAGCCATTTCATCATAAGACTTATTACGTGTTAGTGGATGATCAACAACCAATAAAGCGGTACCACCGTTGTTTAAAATTTAAAACAGTTTCGTTTGATAGATTAAAAATATTAAAACATTGTGTATGTGAGAGAGTGAGACTTTTACTAGATGTAGCATGTAACTTAGAATTTATTATTAATACACTTTGTAGTTATTTCAACGAAAAATTGCAATGAAAAAAGAATTTCAATCATCGCAATATACATATTTCTCTAGTGTTACGTCCTGTGACGTATTATATATTACATCAGTAATTTTCTGAATTTGAACGACATGTAAAACTCAAAAGTAT
>JAWWEQ010051271.1:0-74760 GCA_035583055.1 Torymus tubicola | reverse complement strand
ACACACACCCTTTCCTCAAGCCGAAAATTTCCATAACCGCGTCATCAATTAAACTGCATAACGCAAGAAGAAAGTCTCATTGAAAAACAGTGCAATCCTCGTTCCTCCTCGCTATATACAAAGCAATACAGCACCTTGCTCGCATCGACATTTATAAATTATTTAACTGCACCTCCTCGAATTCCCCCCGCGGGTCCTTTATACACCATAACTATACGCAACAGCCCCCACCTCTACTCCCCCCTTTCCCCCACGCTTCTCTTAAACGACGCATAAATAACGACGATTGTGCAGTATGTCCCAAGCAAAAAACCACACCTACGCGCACATATTACGCCCTCTCTCTCCTCGTTCCAAAGACCTCCGAAGGAGAAAAACTCCGGGCCAATTACGCGATTGTTTTTAATCAAGCCGCATATACGACGAAGCAACAACGCCTGCCTGCCTGCCTGCTTGCCTGCGCGTCTCGTGCTTATATTGCTTTTCAGAGCGGGAGGCGCCAAACGCACTCGACGCGAGATTTACGAGCGCGTAAATAAGCCCGGACGGACTTCCATTCTGCTGCTGACACGTGTTTCTTTTCTTTCTTTTTAGGCTCCAGGAGAGAGAGAAAGAGCTGTTTTTAATACGCGCAAGCACGCATATACACGCTGCGGGAGGATTATTATGCATGCAAAAATTCTCACGATCGCGTCCCGCCCGTGCGTGGGGCTTACTTAGCGTCAATTTTCGTTCCTTACCCTCCTTATATACCGCCACTTCTTATGTCGACTGCAGAGAGCTGCGTGCTAATGCGAGGAGGGGAATTTTTTTAATTGGTCAGTATAATGCGAAGATGATTACGTTGCTAACGTTGATTAATTTTGATAGCTCGATGTATATGAAAGTGTATCATCGAAACATCTTTTTTCTTTTTTTATTAAAAGGACCTCTCCCTAAACGACAATGTCTCAAAGTAAAGACATTCGGTACTTTACAATGCCATTAATTAAGGGAACACTCCACTCGAATACTAAATATTCCAAGAAAAAACTAATGAAATATCCTCAGCGATAAAGGGACTAAGAGAGAGAGAGAGAGAGAGCGATAACTCGCTTCCTCGCTCTCTTGCACACATCCATCCGCGCGGAGCGACAAGGCAATTTGTCCTTCGACAAATTTATTTCTTAAAATATACGCGTCGAGAGCGAGCGAGCGAGCGAGCTATACTCTGCACAGCCAGTACCAATCCGGCTTGCTCTCGTTTTATTACGCCCGGCAGCTCGCTCATTTTTTATTCCCTTCTTTCTTTTCATTTCGGCGAATGCAAAAAAGGGAGAGCAAGAGAGAGAGAGAGAGAGCAATTTCGATCGTCCTTGACACGTCCCCGCGTACGCCTTCGTGTGCCGCAAATATATCGGCGAGTTATATAAAAGGGACGTAATAAATGCGCGCGATTATATTTAGCCGCGAAGTCTGCACACGTGTCGCGGATTTGCTCTGTGGCTCTCTCTCTCGTTTTCAAATTTTTTTTTCTCTCTCTCTCTCGTTCTTTCGAGTATATATATACAGGCGTGAGAAGCGGAATTATCGAGCGCCGCGTGAGCGTGATAAATGTCACAGTAATACCAGCGGAAAATCGAATACTCGAATATCGATCTATCGAGAGAGAGAGAGAGGGGGGGCTTAACGAACACCTTTCATTACGCTGCGGGAATAGATACTTTTGACGTTATTTATGCGCTATCTATACGTATGTGGATTTGCAAATATATTTCACCTGGAATCGATCTGCGAGTGTTTGACGCTTGTTAAAAAATTGCGTCTCGGGTTGCGTCATAAAAACATCGGATACTATAGCACGTTTAATGTGAAATATCGAGCACGGGACCGTGCAAATATCAACGGCTATATACGCGTATATATATGTGTAAACCGGCGAGATATAGAAATTTTAAAATTACGGTTATTGCAATCAGCAGTAAAATTTGAATTTATGACGACACGCTATGCGTGCTGCTGCTGCTCTCGCCGCGAGCTTTTCGACCAAACGCTTTTAGCAAAACTTTCGTACAGCCGCGCGCCGCGCGATGATCTATTAATCAAAATTGTGATTAAAATTAATTTAATTTTATGTATTTGCACATACGCGCAGTTATATCTCTCTCCCTCTTCTATATCGCATGCAATCATCCGCGCAATCTTTTACGATCTCGTATATATATTCAAAATGTTCGTACCGGATTTTTTCTCATTATCAACCGACGACGGGCTACAACACAACACCAGCGTGAAATCAACAAGCTAAATTCAGTTTGTTTGTTGTTTTTTTTTGTATCTAGCCATCATCACCGAACCATTAATTCCCTATTCTACCACACGATCCCCTTCTACCTGCTGCCCCTCTATACCACTCAAAAGCCAATTATAAGTCATATATCACTCAACGAAATCCCTATATTAGATTAAACCCCCCGATACGACGCTGATATACTACCTGACCGAGATAATCATACTCTCGACCTGAACTGTATATATATTCGTATATATCCTTGGGCATGTAAAAAGAGAGAGAAAAAAGAAATCGTCGAATCGAAGCCCCATCATCGTATTCTCGCACCGGTGCGAAACAGTTTTCACAGCAGCGAGAACACAACCGGTTGTTATTTCGTCCCTCGCTCGCTTGCTCGCTTGCTTCGACCGGTTGGGCTCACGCCCTATTTGCATAAGTATGCGAATGTGTGTGTGTGTAACAGAGGCGAGACGATGCAAAGGTAAGATTGGGGAGCTCGGCCGAGGGCGTAAAAATAGATTGGGAGAGGACGGAGGGATTGTGTGTGTGTTGTGGGGTTACGTAATGAGAAGGGCTTTAAATTGCCGTGCTGCTGTTTAATTCTTCGATTTATCACTCTAAGAATATATATATATATATATATTTCTCATTACCGCATTTCTTTAAAAAAGATAAAATCTTTCATTCTATATTGATTGCTAAACGGGTACAATGCGGCTCCGCATAATATAATTATGAAATAGACTCTCGGCTGTAAAAAAAGAATTACCTCGAGAGGGGGCGAGAGGGGGAACAATTGATCTTTACCGATAAAACGAAATAACCCGAAGACTGATTCACCGGCTAGACCTCTAATTGATTTCCGCAATCCACGCCAATCATTAATCCCGTCGCCTCGACGCCGCCGTTTCTTACAATATCTCCTTTTGTCTCTCTCTCTCTCTTTTCTCACCTCTACCATTGGTCGTCGCATGGGGCGAAGTTCATTGTGCTGTAATACGCGCATCTCTCTCTCGTTTATCATCTTCGTTTCGCACTTCGATTATAAGAAAGAGAAACTCAACAAAATACCCATTGTGCGCGCGAATTTTAGGCGGCGCCTTATTATACCCGGTGTCTCCGTTGAGCTCCCGATGGGTAAGTTAACGGAAAGTTAACCGTATGCTGGTATATATATAGGAGAGAGTGGGATTTTCTCATTCAATGCAAATATACAAGGGGGGCGACTGCAGAGCGGAAGTATAGTGTAAGAGCGTGTATAGAGAAATGCACGCACGTGGGCATCGTGGATCAATCAAGTGTCGGGGAATGTGCGTGGATTTTAAGAATGATTTTCAAGTCGCCCGTGAAAGTTGAATGTAGAACAGTGTGTGCAGATATAGAGTGGCAAAATTTATTTCCTCTTGAAAAGCAATTATTTTTGTTGGCGAAAAAGTTTGTCTCCATCAATACGACGAGTATATATGATAGACATATATCAGATATTGGAAATTGAGGTATTGGCAGTAATGGAAACTTTTCTCGTTTGGGATTCAATATATGAAATGAATTTTTTAAGCCAGCGTGTTAATTGACGGTACGTAATAAAAAGCCAATAGGCAAACAAAATAGCAGACATATAGGTGCTATCTTCTTCACCTCTTCAATACTTATATTGAACGAATACACAAAGATTGTAACGAGTGATCCGGTAAAAATTAACGTACGGATAGTAAATTTTTCTACCGCAATACCAATAATTATAGGAAATAAAATCGATAGATCTTCGATTGCCACGAATTTCACGGTAATAATTTCTACTGAAAAATTCAATCCCTGCACTGATATCCTCTCTCACTCACCCCTACACGACCCTCATACACCATTTACGTAAAAAGAAATCGCAATCGTAGCAGCTTATACTCCTACTTCCCTGCATAACCCAGAGTCGCAGATGTCGAAGCACACACATACCAGCCCATACCACACTATACATATACCATAGCAGCAGCAGCAGCTTGCGATAGCGCAGATGCTAGATAACGCGCGCCCACCCGCTAATATCCAGCGTCCAGGCGGCACACGGCGGCGTGCACACCATCACCATCGCGCGCGATATGAATTTATTTCTGCCTCGGCTTATTTATACGAAAGCCGATAACGCAGCGGAAGCAACTCGTATGTGGGTGGGTGGGTGATGGTGAACGGAGGGAGACCTCGATATATTTATTGAGCCCCAAGGGAGAGAGAACACACGAGCAAAGTGTTTGTGTGTGAGAGAGTGACCTTTGTCGCGAAAGCTCTTTTCTTTTGTACCAGCGACGTAGGGACAAAAGGGTATGTATAGGAGAGCTGTGTGTAACGGCCTATGGGAGATTATATACGGTACGTGCATTGTACGGCAAATGAGTTGATTGGGATGGATGTGGGGTGGTACGCGGGGAGGAGATATTGATTGGGTGTGGTAGTATAGTGGTCTATATATATAGTGGGGGATTGAAAATTTCGAACGGTTTTAATAAGGTTTATGTATATATCTTGTACATAACACAATTGAGAAGCTATTGAATTGAATTTCATCAGGATTACGATAAAGATATTCTTTTTCTGTTGTAGTATATATTATCTATATATACGAGCGAGTGCATATTGTATTCTTTTAAAAACCATGTACAACACGCAATTTCAAACTCATTATATACTATAGTCGTATAGTAACAAACATCTATACAAAATCGATAACATTCTCTGAAATTTCCATTCGAACGTTTCCTCATTTCTAAGCCTTCTTCCTCTCACCCATTACACACACACACACATACATATATACACCATCCCCTTATCTCGCAAAAACCCATCGAATGAATCCAGCGTTGGTACACACCCACGCGGATCGTTAAATCCTCTCGTCGACCGTAAACTCGCACGCACGCACACGTTTGCTATTGTATATATATATACACGTACGTATATACCTACACCTACGCGAGCGACCGCTCGGAAATTAAATTTAATGGAATCTCTATTCTGGCGTGCGAGAGAGCCCGCGAACTCGGTATACTACACACACGCTGGGTGTGCAGAAGTGAGGAGGGAAGCTATATTGGCTGGCACACACGACGATGGTATATAGCGAGCGCGCGACAGAATGCGTGCAGATACGGGAGCAGGAGGCCGTTGCCCTAGCGTTCGACGCCAAGTGAGAGAGAGAGAGAGAGAGAGACAGACAGAGAGGGAAAATGCGAATCGGCCCAGTAACGGGTAACGCGCGAGTGAGCGAACGAGCGACGACTTTCACGAGTAAACTTGTCTCTCGAAGAGTCGAGTTTACTTGTGTGAGCGGTGGCATGGGATGCTGCTGCTGCTATGGTGTGTGTAAGAAAGCTTGGACTTACGTTATACCCAAGGTAGTGTGAATGTACGGAGACTATGTATGTAGGGATTGATAACTCACCTGTAACAGAAAGAAAGAAAATGGAAATTAGAATGATCTTTACGTATACTAACGTAAATATATCTGATATAATAAGAAATATTCTAATATTATTTTCTATACAACAAAAAGACTCGCATCTACCACACGCTGCAACACCTTCTCCAATACATATATACAACACCCTTTCTATTCACATATATATATATACGCATCATCTGCACACACTCGCGACTACTCTTCAGCGAGAATCATCAGCTTGCGCACGCGAACGCCTTGAAGTGCAGCACGAGGGAGCTGATATCGCTGGCTCTGCGCCACGTTACAAGTGTCTCGTCTTCTCTCGCGCGCGATGTGCTCTCGCGAAAATGTACGCGTGCGAGGGAGAGACAGAGAGAAAGCGAAAGAAAAATCGATTATCTCCCTTGGTTGCTGCTACACCAGGCGCACTTCGCGAGGGACAAAGTGCACGCTGCACTTTTACGATGATGATGAGTGAGTGATTTTTCAAAAGAGAAAGGAGGAAACGTGCGTCGTGTGAATTTCCGATATATATGTGCAAGTGTAGAGAGATGTATGGTGAAGGATTGTCCTGTGCTATATGTATATGGTTGAAGTCGTCAAGTGAATAGACGCTTATATTTTTGCTATACTATGGAATGTATTATCATCAAGTTTTAATTTTCGCACTTTCTACATATACGTGTACTATACATCTATTCGTAAAGAAAAATCTACCGATTCTCCGTGTATTAACCAGTCACGACAGCTATACGTATCTACTTGCATGACAAGCAACCAAAGAACCTAACCATGCCTATTAACGGACACACATCGCACCGAAAAACCCGATGCAGAAAGCGTGGAAGGGAATCGGTATATATAGTACATATAAGCAACAATCGGTATATAAGCCGCACACGTTACAACCGCTTTCTATCCGTTTCCCGTCAATTAGCCGAGCACGCGCGCGTGCAGTGCGCGCGCGACCCTGATTCCAGTTATGCGAGTGCATCGCATAATGGCCCGTCGAGTGCTGATCGCCTATACTATACTACCGCGCTCGAGTTCATGTGTATATGTCGTTCCGGATACGAGTTGTTGATGGAATTAAGGAAATTTTA
The DNA here is from genome assembly GCA_035583055.1 of Torymus tubicola. Lineage (NCBI taxonomy): Eukaryota > Metazoa > Arthropoda > Insecta > Hymenoptera > Torymidae > Torymus > Torymus tubicola. The sequence continues at coordinate 67,952 of JAWWEQ010051271.1, read as the reverse complement.
TATACGATATACGCGCATAATTCGTAGTATAAGGAAATATATAACATATTCTTGAACCGCGCATGGTCTCGGTTTACTACACCAGTGATGAAATTTTTCCCTTCGTATCTACAAGGCCACCGATAACTCATAAAACCTTAACTCTTTACGCGCACATATCGCACATCATAAATCTCGGCATCACCTAAAAACTATACGTTTCCATATCCAGTTCCCCAGAACAACCGTTAAGGTCAGCTCGAACGCAACAAAGCTCCTCATTCACGGTACACCCCATATGTATATGTATACCAACATACATTCACATACTCTCCATATCCCCGCGCCTCCTCTCGAACCTATACTCCTATAACTCTTTTCTCTGTCACACACACACACATACACACGTACATTGCCATGTGTCTCCGTCGTTTTCTCGGCGGCTTGTCGGTCGTCGGTTGGCTGCTTCTGCCGCCTCGTCTTCCTCGATTTTTCTTGCTCTCCTCTCTCCTCTCTCGTAACCTCTTTCTCCCGCTGTTTTTTCTCTCCCGATGCGCAGAGCGTCGCCCGGGCACTTCCCACGGGAAAGAAACAAGCTGCCGCGAGCGCGCACATACGCGCGTCGCTTGCGAAAAACTTGTCTGCGCGCAAACCGGAGCTTCTCTCGGTGGCAACTCGATGTTTTTTCCTCTCAGTATGTGTATATATATATAGATACACGTGTGTATAAGCTGCCGGTACCACTGCAACGGTTGATACATACTCGTTTTCCTTTTTGACTCTGCGATACTCGTGATCGAGTACATATACATATATATATACATGCGAACGTGTTGTTATATTTACACTCACGCGGATACAAATGCTGGATTCTTTTTTTTTATCGAATGCTTTATCGAGAAGGAAGCAGTATTATATACACACACGCGCTCGATCTGTATAGTTTGTATATATATAGCGAATAAATAATGAGCACACTGATGAAAGAGAGAAAGAGGAAAGTGCAGACTAACGCCAATAAAGGGGACGGCTGTAAGATAAGTCGCTCCCAGCAGCCGCTATGTTGGTCTCCGACAACGTGTGTGCTGCAGTTATTAATGAAAACGCTCAGTCTGTCGGCCATTCAAGACGAAGTATAAGGGAGAGAGAGAGAGTCACGCTAATGAAAGCTCATTCGCGGTCATTAACGATTCTCCGCGAGCTGCCCCGTGCGGACTTTTGTTTATCGGCTCTTTGTCAAACCACACACGTATATACACGAGTAAGAGATGCAGCATTCAATAATCTTCCTGTAGCAATAATCTCTTTTACCAAGGTTGTAGAGGAACAGCAGCAGCAACTGCGAACTACACGACAAAGGCAAGTCGCGTGCTGCGACGATAATCGCTTGAGCATGTAGACTTTATACTTATATATGCGGCTGGAGAGGAGGAGATGCCTTATATGTATGTGTACACTGTATACTACTTATGAGAAGATGAAAGAGAGAGAGAGAGTCGAGGCCGCGACCATGAGAGAGAGAGAGAAGTTGTAGCTTTTGTGCACATGGACTACGTGATCACGAGATCACGCGGCAAATGTCTCTCGTGCGCTATACACAAGCGAGATGTCGCTTTGTTGTCGGTTGCTGCTGCTGCTTGTTGCTTTTGCGCTGGTATCGTGATTTAAATTTAAAATTCTGGTCTTTTTTTCCTCGTATTTTTATTTCCTCTTTCGTTACCTTGGATAAATTAAACGTGCCCGGAGATTATACATACATCTAGCAGTGGATTAATCGACTTTCTTTATCTGCAGCTTTCGTTCTTTGCAGCGTATGATTTACCTTTATAATATACGAGCTATACGAACAAAGAAGGACCCGGATTTTTTTTCCAATGCTTTTGGGAAATACTAGTAACAGCGAAATTCAGTTCTAGGAATCAATGAGTTGACGCGTCTGATTGGCTTTGGCGACCATAAGAGCGCGAAAGCTGCTATAGTTTTCCATACTCCATTTCTATTCTTTTTACAATAAACTAACCGACCTTAGTATATTAATTGGATAAAGTCTCAGAGATCACAGATAATATTTCTCTTACAAAATATATATGTATAAAATATTAAATTCATTTACGTAAACACCTATATATACCAAGAACATTCACGCAAGCTACATTACTATTAGCAATTTGCATGCATCTCGAGCTATTCCCCATAAATCTCCATAAAATCGAGAGGGAAAGAAAGAGAGAGAGGCGACAAAGAGACATCCTCTTCCGTCGCCTGCCAGTATACGTATATATATATAACCATACACGTATGCTACTTCACTACACACCTATACTATTATATATGTGCACCCGCGAAAAAAATACGCGCGCGACATCCGCTCTCGTCGTACGCGGGCATTTTTCTGTCGTCGCTGCGCGATGAGTCGCCCTCATAAATAAACATTATTTGCTCATGCCTGAACGCGCGAGCTTTCGAGGAGCGTGCGCGTGCATGGTGAGAAGGAAATTAGCGAGATAAGAAGCGCACACGCGTATATGTATGTATACGTGGTGTCGTACTGTGCGAAAGATGCCTGCTGTGTGTTATTGTTACCGAGGTGTGTGTGATTTTAGTGTGAATCATCATCGATGAAAGTATATAGGAATTGATATAAGCAGTGGCGAAAGATAAGGCAGCGGGGTGAATGATGTAATTTAAAAGTGTGATAAAGAAATGGCAAGAGTATGTTTATATGAATAAGATTCTGAAACGGGTATATATATAAAAAGAACCAGAAACCGCACGCATATGACTCAGAAATAAATAAAACAGGATTCACGGCCATCGTATATCTGAGCAATAATTATACACTTGAAGAAAAAAAAAACAGCTTTTGAGAATTAATTTAAAAGCCTCCTGAGGAAGAACCTCGCAGAGACGTTTTACCAATACCCATCAACTGTCATCGTCGTCGATGAAAATCGAGAAGCCAGCAGCAGCAGCGTGCAAGCAGAATCAAGCACGTCGTATACAGCCGGTCAAGTTTGACAATCCACCACCACGGGGGACCATGAAGCATTGTTTTTTACCATCTCTCCCTCCTCTCTTCACTTGGCTCTTTGCCAACCTCTGTCCCCTTTCTTCTTCTCTTATACCCGTCCGATCGATCGATTCACTCACTCGGTAGAGACTTTTGAATTCGCCGATTCGGCCAATCTTTTTCACGTACCAGTAAACTCGACAGATCGCTGCTATATATACTGCCTCCTGTGGCGATTCTTACGCCTGGTTACTTTGCCTAACGTCGTTTAAATTCTATTAAGGTTCGAACGTATACGAGAGAGAGAGAGAGAGAGAAAGAGAGAGAGGGAGAAAAAAAGAGAGCGCACGTTGCTGTATTTGGTTTCGGAACGCGCGCGCGCGCCACGATCTTCTCCTTTTTTCGCGTCTCTCCGTATTCGGCTAACTATTACGTAACGCGGCAGCAGCAGCAGCAGTAGCAGCAGGAGTTGAGAGAACATCCCCATTTACGAGAGAGGGGACTGCGACGACGACGACGACTTTTTCTTTGTACGCGTAAAAGGAAATGTGCCGCGCAGGCAAGAGAAAGAGAGGGAGAGAGAAGGATGTTCGGGAGTCGAGCGCAAAAAGTTTATTTCGATGGTGAGTCTGTGTGTATCTGCGGGTATATATATGTAGAGAAAGAGAAAGATGTATACGGGTGTGTTTAATGGGAGAGAAGGAGTCTTCTTTTTTTTCTCTCTCTCTCTGTTAAGGTTTGAGATCTTCATCGACGACGTTATATTTGCACATTTTTATATTTGAGCATACATAAAACGTGCGAAAATATTTGAACCGTTGAATTTAACTCTAGATGTAATGAAATTCTTTCAGTGCGTTAATTAACAACCCGACGCGTGTACCATCAGAAATTTCAGAAATACCACCACCACACCTCCCACCATCGCTAACCTAATCGAAACTTTAATTCTCGCACCGCTCACACTCTTTCTCTCTTTCTCGAAAGGCCCAATCAACGCTTTTGCTACTCGCGCCAAAGTACACCGTAGAAATTCAAAGCGCGGCGCTGGTATATACTCACACCCGATACCACACCCCCGCATACGGATCAAAGCTCTCTCTCTCTAGTTGATCGTGAAAAGGCAAACGCGGCGCCCACGCCAGACATTCCTTCGGGGCTAAACGAATTTCTCGGTTATCGTGTAGCAGCTTCAAAAAGACGCGCCCCGCGGCTCCGTAATTGTAGAACTCGACGTACAAACGCCACACGCTTTTAGCTGAGAAAATGAAAGAAGAGAACTGCAGTCTTATATAGACTTGGTAGATGCGACGAGCGCGTGAAAAGTCACGCACATTTGCATATAAATATATCGCGGAGAAAAGCGAGCGCGGGTTGATATGTAAATAAGGAAAGTTAATTCGCTATATGCTAAAACGACGAAGAGAGTGTATATAGTGACACTGCTGCTGGGGTCCTCCCTCTCTGTATACTTTTTCTCTCTCTAATGATTCATTCAGCTGGACAACGAGGGAGCGCTAATTCAATACCGCGCGCGAAGGTCAATTCAATTTTTCGAGCTCTCGCCGTTGCTCTCTGTGTGTGTGTGTGTGTGTATACTCTCGTTGTGCGCGTCAAGTAAGCTACAAAGTGTTTGCGCGTGTATACTGCGATGGGCTTGTGTCGCGATGGGACGCTGTATATATATGTAGATTTTGTTTTCTCTGATGTCGAGGTAAAAGAGAATTCACGACGAGGGTTGAACGGCAGATTCGATTGCCTTTTTTTTGTCCTCCTTTTTATCGTGTTCAGAATACACTTATTGAACCTTTTAGCAATTGGACTTTTAGCATAGTCTATACAAAAATTATTTATAAATTTTTTTAAAAAAAAAATCTATTCACACATCACATAATTTTTAAGATCAATATATTACGCAGCATCCCACACTCTATAATCTCACCCATTTTCACGCGATCTGAAAAAGAATCTCACGCGAAATTTATGTTTGAAAAGTTTTCACGACACGCAGCAAATCAGCGTAGTCTTAACCGCTCACTCTCTTTCTCTCTCTTTCTCTCTCTCGTCTATGAACGCGCGTCGCGCGCGGCTTTTGCACAGCGCTAGCACTACTGCTGCCTTGAAAGAGGTCGTTGTCGCCGCCGCTAGTCGTCTCTCGTCCAATGACGCTTGTCTTCTTGTACGCTCGCTCTCTCTCTCTCTCGCGCAACAGAAATAAATTGCGCTCTTATCTCTCTCTCTCTCCGCACCTCCTTTCCTCTCGTTTCAGACGATGGCTGAATTAAAATTTCTATAAATCCCCGAGCTGTATGCTAAATTTATTCGAAAACGATTTAAATTAACACGACTACGGTATCTTTCAATCGCAATATATCGATTATCAATATACTATATATATATATGGTTACGATTGAACGCGTGGGCAGAGGAAAACAGGAAGCGCCGGAGCATGCCGCAGTCGTCAGGATTTTTCCGACAAGGTTCGCATTACCAGAAGTGTTACATATACATATATAAACAGGCGGTACAGAACGGCGATATTATATACTCGTATTCATTCAGCGATCGCATCGACGTCCGTGTCGTAGTACGGGATTGAATTAATTGCACGAACTAACCCTCGCCCGCTTATATATACATATATAGATACACATACGCCCGCTTTCGCATTATATATCTATCTATCCATCCATCCATCCATCGGAACAACCAGTTCTGCGCACGCAACGACTTCCAATCTCCGCTTTACGAGTCGCGCGTACTCTATATACATGTGTACATATACGCATCTATACGCACCGGAAATACTAAATCCCCCTGCTCCCCCTTGACGCTGCGGGGCGTAAAATACGCTCGCCATCAATACCGTAAAGGTTTCGCGAAGGTATATATAAGTAAAAAAAAGGATATAACACGCGTGTGCGCATAACAAAGGAAGGACACTGACAATAATGCGAGCATATATATAGCGTGAGATAGACCGACGGGATAGATTATTATATCAGCGGAAGGAGAAGAAAGATAGAAACGGATGAGTTACGAGCTATAAAGATCGCGCGGATGTCTCGCTTTTGAGTAGGTTCTTCTTTGCAAGACGTGGCTCAGAGGAGCAATCAGGAACGTAGGGGACACAAAAATTGTGGGTTAGTTGGATAATAAGCGATGATTTATGTATGTGTGTATGTATAGTTTTAGTAGCGCCAGCGCGTTGCTATTGGACCGCGCTTTGGTTGAGTTGTTGTCAATTATGGTGACATTTGTAGTATGGGTTCAAGTCAATTGCTTGAAGTAAAATCAAGCTGCTCGATTTGCGGCATGAGGTGGATTTAAAATAAGGAAAGAAAATACGAGCTACAAAAGCTCTACCGATATACGCATTCTTCCAATGGTCCTAATAAACCTCTACTCAGGCTAAAGAAAAGGACTCAAATAAACAACATACAACAAGCATATCCTCTTTCAAAATCATTCGTCAACCCTTAGACATATCCTTTTCCCTTTGCGATAACGAATCTCCGGTATCTCTCTGCACAAAAAAAAGTGTTCAGCTTATTAGAGAACTACGCGCAGAGAGCTTCTTGCCAAGGGCGCCGCTGTTGCCATCAAACTACCTCTATCTCTCGCTCTCTCGGTCCCTCCGCAGGAAATGGAACGTCCGCGTGTATGTAAGGGGCAAAAATGCCGACGGCAGAGAGAGAGAGAGCAAATGAAGCGCAGCGACGGCGGCAGAAGAGAGGAGCGTCGATTAGCATTAATTTATCTTGCACGGCCGAGCGAGTGAGCGTCTCGGTACGATAAAAATCCGCGCGCGTTCGCGTCGCCGATGCGTAAAGAAAAGGGGCGCGAGGGACGACGACGAGGGAAAACCGGTCTCCCGGGTTTATCTAGTTCGCTGCGTGTGTATGTATATGTATGTATATATATAGAGGAAGAGAGCTCCGGATTGGATACAGGTTTGCAGAGAGCTTGAGTCTGCTGCTGCTGCTACTACTTTGTTGCACTGTATAGCGACGGGAAAAGGCTTTTTTTTCCTTCCGGAGCAGCAGTGTACAGTTGTCGGTAGATTTTAGCGCACGCGTCGTGCCGATCAAGGCGACGTTGTGTATATATATATGCGTATGTGGGTGAGCTGTCGTGAGAAGTTGTGAAAGCTGCGCTAGTTTACGATTGGTGAGAGAGAAGGCCGGTATATGTTATATGTATATATGGGTATAATTATTTATCTTTTTTTGCACGCAAGTTCGACGCGTCTGGGTATAAAACTCGAGTCGCGTTTTCCTCTACTAATTAATCCTATTTTAGCCTAGTTGTCATTCTGGTACAACGTAAATTGGGTATAAATAGAAATCTTTTTTTATAAAAAAACCAACTAAAACCTCAAGAAATTCATTTCCTTTTTTTATTTATGCAAATCTCTTGTCACCCAATGGTCAATTAATCGAGGGGGAACCTTAATCACAGAGAACAGAGTGAGGGTTCGACTGTCGAAAAGGGCCTTCGGCAGATCCCAGAACTTTTAACTTTCTCTCTCTCTCACTAGCGAGCGCACTTGTCCTCTAATTATCACCTAGAGAGTGAACGCGGGCGAGAGACTGTTTCAGGCACCCCCTCGAGCCTCACGATGATGTCGCCGCGTCGTTGTAGCGATCTCTTCCCCTATACCTTGTCGTGTCGCTATATATGCGTGTACAGCTTTGTAGCACGCGGATGAAGGCGTGCGCGATCGAAGGGGTGCGACAACGACGAGTATATATTCGAGAAATGAAAGTTTTAACGGTTAAGGGAAAAATTATATAACGGTGAGTTAATGGTTATTGGGGGGCGAATTTGAAACCAGAAGGAGGAAGAACTTGTAATGAGGCTGTAAAAAATGAAATGTGACGCGTAGAACAGAGTAGGTATATATAGGTATAATATAAGGGAAAGGAATGTATATATAAATGTGCGTATTCTTATTTGAAAACGTGCCAAGAGAAAAACAATGCCGGAGGAGACACGATAAGAAAACAATGAACGTAAAAATTCACTTTACGACCGCTCGCGGTTACGGTCTCTTCCTTGATTTTTTTTTTTCCTATTACCAAGTTGTTGTTTTACTCTTACTCTAACTACCGCGATTAATTAGCAGGAAAATTCTTTTTTTTTAAATCCACTTATAATCAACTAAAAATATAACATCCACGTTCAGTCGTATCATACATTGGCGAATTTATTAGACAAAGTTATACTCTCGCGCCTGGGGACACTCGGTCAGCTTTATTACACGCATCTCACGTCGCACGTGTGAGATCGAGAGACAAAGGAATAACGCTGCTATACTGCGAGAGACGACGAGGACGGAGGGTTGCCGCTGCGGTTTGAGAGAGGGTAGGTGTGTATGTACCCCAACCATGCGTCGAGTCACATAAAGCCGGCGTCGTTTCTCTTCTATTGCGCAAGGGAGGCAACGAGCGTATCTATATTTTTCTATTTTCGGGGAGGAGAGAGAGGCTTTTACGACATGGCTTATCTTCTTTGTTTTTCGGAGGGTGCGACGCGCGAGATGTCATTTCTGCTCTCATGCTTATTGCTCTCTTCAAATGATATTTTTCTTTCATTGTTTATTCATTGCTCTATCCAAACGTAACCAGGATATATATGTGAAATTTTACGTGTCTAATCAGGGTGAATCTTAAATAATATTATTACCTAGCATTCTCAGTTCAATACGTATTCTATGGGAATCACTCACGTGTTATACGCAAATTTAACCTGCATCACAAATCCGCGCGCCCTCGAGTCTATCCAACTCGAAAACCATTTCATCCCGCACTGAGAATGAGAGATCGTTACTCGTGTTAACCGCACATCTGCCAGACTCTCTACCCCTCTCTCTATTCGCGATCTGCATATAATACTGAAAATTAGACCTCTCGGTATACACTGTATACATGTGCACCACAGACACTCTCGAATTATTTCTGGTCGCGCGCGCGTATCGCCTCGTTGTAATCTCTCTAACGAAGCTCGCCGCCGGCAAATCCAATAAGCGCGAGCCCATCGGATATGACAGAGGAGAGATAGTATCGTGCAGCCGTAGTGTGCTTGTAATGCCGAAAATACGTGGCGTAAAAGGGGTGAAGGAGAAAGAGAGAGAAAAAGAGGATATTTTCCAGGTGCTGAGAGGTCCCAGCTTAAACGCGAAAGAGAGAGAGAGACTTTTGTATGTATATTGGCGCACCCTCGTGTTCGCTCGGCTTACCAACCCCTGGTTTATTTAATATAAATTATATCGTATCTTCAATTGTATCTATTTGCAAGGCCACCCAGAAGGTATAGATGGACTATTAAATTTGTTTTCGAATTCAGTTTTATTCATATTTAATTTAGAAAGGCTTATTTCTCTGTAATAAAACAAACCGTACACGAGAGGAAATTTTTGCATAAACATGATCACGTTAGATGATAACAATTCAAGACATTATTTCAAAAATTGGGTTGCAGGGAGAGGGAGGGGGTTCAAGGGGCGGTGAGGAGATTAAAAATAAGCAAAATTTCACGATATTTTGAGAGGGAAAAGACTGGAGGATGGGGGAGGGGGAACAACTAAGGTAAGACGAGGAAAGTTGAAAACCCGAAAGTCTCTTAGAACTATATAATATAGAAGGATATATATATGTATATATAATCCTGCGGAATGCTAGAAGTTCTGGCTTATTCTCCTCCTTCTTCTTCCGCTTTAGACGGCAGCTAACGAGATGGAAGTGGATGAAGCCGCGACTATGTGCCGGGTATTAAAGCTGCAGTCAGACATGACGGTAGAGAAGTTGCTGAGTTTATATTTTTTACGGAATTATTTTTATTGCATATATACAGCGATGATATATCGATTCGTATCGTGTTTTCACCATATGTTAATTTAATTTCACGGTAATCACATATATAGTGACGTATATGCTATACTAGTTCGACTCGTTTGAGAAGGATGATGGTTGTGTAACTTTCGCGACGAAGCGGAAATTGGATTTATTCTACAGGTTCGAGTGGAATAATCCACGGAATAATTGCCAGGATATTCCCGTTTTGGCCAGACAAACATGGAGAGTGTTGTGTGCATATGTATGAGAAGAGCATAAAAGTCGCAAAAAGCAACTCGCAGACCGCACACGAGTTGTCTCGGTAATACAAGAAATAGAGCTCAAAACTATATATTCATTAATCTATTATATATAGCCTGAAAACGATACACACACTCGGTTGAAATTCAAGACGAGTATATCGAGAAAGAAAGAGAGAACATATATATAACCATGGATCGTGAAACCCTATCAACTGAAAATTTCTTCTTTGAAATTTCCTCCATCAAATCGGCTCTCGCGCGATAAGCCAACTCTTTACCTTTCCATCCTCGAGATTCACTACACGGGTTCTCTCCTGAAGCGCACACTTCTACAAGGAACTTTTTCCTTAGCTCGGAACTACCGAATTCTAGCGGCATCCGCGCGAATGCAGCAGCAGCCGGTTTTACCTCTCCGTCGTTGAGTGGAATACCTTGTTACCAAAGGATTCCCCAAGTCGTCGTCGTCGTCGTCCTATCCCGTATGTGCGAGACGTACATGCATTCCCGGCCGTTCTCACGGCCGAGGGCTCGATATGACTTTTTCTTGTAAGACGCCAACGTCACGTGCTGGCGTATATAGAAGAGGAAAGAGACGAAGGGAATAGGAGGAATCGCGTGGTAATGGATTTTTACCTCTCTGATGTATATATATATGCTGGATTTTTCTTATATAGTACTTTCGGTTTATGGAATCGTACAGTTCATCTATAAGCTTGTTGTATTGAGTCGACCACCACCTTTTGTTGTAAGCAACATATATATCAATTCATATATTTTATCCATTGATTCAAGGGATTGTCTATAATAATGAAATAAAAATCACTTTATTCTTCGTTTAACCTATAGTTAGAAAATAAACTATTTTCACATTATAGAACTAATAAAATGTTCGCTTAAAGCTCGAATAAACAGCAGAGGCAACGACGGTCACCCGATACTTTATTACAGTAGCGAATACAACCTCCTGACCGGTAGTCCAAAGAAGCCTCGTACATATATATATATATATACGAGACCGAGCGAGCGCGCATCGATTACGACATCGCCCTCATCCTCTCTGACACAAGAGGTTCGCCGACCGAACCCTCGACTTTTTTTCTTTCTCTGTCCCTCCTCTTTTAACCCAACGACGACTCCTTCCTCGCTCTCTATATATATACATGCTTTTAGTTTCGCCTCCACGATTCCCTTCGCCGAATTTCCAAATCGAGGACTCGCCCATGCAAATCTTTCAGCCTGCCCTCCGCATTCGAGACCGATGAACCGACGACTACTCAGCGTGCCGAGTGGAATTTGAAATCTCCTTTTTCTTTCAGGGACAGTCCGTGTGCGCCCCTCCCACCCCCCTGTTGGTATAGTGTATATAGGTATATAGGCGAAAAACGTTGAGTAAGGGCGGCGAGTAGACGACGATTCGAAACTCTGCGGGTGAGAGATGTACGTGTATATATATATATACACGACAAGTGTTTCTTCTACTTTTCTTTTGTCGAGATACGCATTTTTTATGCGTCGCTGATTCCGCAGTGAATTGGGAATTGGGATGTATAGTTGGTTTTCGCTTTGATGCCTGTCTATATACGTGACTTCTGTTTTGAAATATTCATGGTTACTGTTGCCATGTTTGGTAAAGTCAGCGCGAATGTCAAATATATACATTCAAATCGATGAATAGTACAACTTGAGTAAAACTCATTGACACTTGGAATATTTGAAATAGCAAATAAAAAAAAAAGTATATACTTACCAGCACTATACGTTGTTAGAACCCCCATATTACCCTTATACTATATCAGCAAGAAAAAGCTGCTTACCTGTAACAGAAAAACAGAAAAAATTCCTTTAGTTCCTATATATTTGCGAAAAATTCAAAAAATCTCCACACGCACACGTGACGACAATCCTCTCTTGTGAAAGATAACGAACAAAAAAAGCAACAAAAAAAAACGAGTTTTCGCCTCGAGCTTTCCAACACGCGCGTAACGCAATCGCGCACGTACATATATACGCGTGCCTTTACAAAAGCCTGCGTTAGAGCGCCTACGGCGGTGGTATATAGTGGCGGCTAGAATGCCGATGACCTGTTGCGACTTCGCTAGAGTGTATATACACGTGTGTGTGTGTATGTATCTATATAGCTCTTGTTGGAAAGGCGCGTAACGCGGATTCGTTATACTCGCTATATATGTATGTACTGCAGAAAACCCGTTTGACGATACGACGCGTCTCCTTTCTCGATGCGTAACGTCATATATATATACATATACGAGAGAACTAAGAAGTGGGGAAGTAGAGAAAGGTGAGAAAAATAAATTTATTGTCGAACTAACAGTGTTATTGCAAGTTGAGAGGCTGCTGCATTCATTTCAGTCTGGTTCGAGGCGTGTTTACTGCACTGGTATAATAAATATAAATAGCTAAGGCGCTTGCATACGCGGAAAAAAATAATAAAATGGGCTATAGATGTATTATCACCACGCACAGCCATGCGTGGTGGCTGTTCAGATAAATCATATAGATTCAATGAGTGCGCATGCCGGAGGAACTGTTATTGATTTATTTACAGGTGTGTATAACGTGTATATATGAACATATACGTATGGGAGACGGCGAGATAGTTTGTTCATATATGTATAACGCGCTTTCTAAGCGTATATAGCAAGTGGGTGAGAAAATTATTTTATAATCACAACAAAAAAGAAACAACGCGGGGAAGGAGCAAAACAGCGTCGGAAAGTTGGCCACGCGATGTGACGATTTTGAGGTCAACTATAATGGGAGAGAAGAGTGAATGAATGATCGTGGTTGTATGTGTTTATATAGATACATATACGCGTTAAGAGGCGAAGTTGACAACTCGAATATCTTACTTTCACGCAATTATCACTGAGTCATAGCCTGCCATTATTACTCTTCGGTGAGGTGTCGCTATGATGATGGGGCTTTTAATAGTATATATATACCTGCATACAGCTTATATTTACATGATGCTGCGGGTAAAATTATCGATGTATTTGTTCTGGTTGCAGGCATGCTGTTATTGCCTCGGGGAAATAAAGTGGTTTTTGCAGTAATTTATACATATATATGTGAGAAAATGACGTGGTTGTGTACAGGTATTGTTATTGGCTTGTTTTCGTTGCTGCGGTATAATTCGACACTGTGTGAAGTTTGGTAAATTTCGAAAGTTTATATTAATTAATGGAGAGGAAAACATTTCCATGTACTAAAACGAATATTATATTGTTTATATATTTCAATGGTTTTTATTATTAACCTAATTCTCGGTAACCACGGTTACAAGTATTTTATGCATTTCCATTATTATTATGAAAATAATATAAATTACGAATTTAAATATTTCCAGCTACACAATATTCCAATCATATTTGCATAATTGAATTGTGATTATGCATGTACGACTAAACCGCCTTTCATTAAAAAATCTCGTTATACGACGTTCAAATCCACACACACACACATTAACGTACAGATTTTCCATTGCAAAATCATAACACAATTCAATACACCTCTCCAAAGTGTCCCACAGAGACGCGCGCGCGCGCGCGACTAAACCGAAGAACTCGTTTTACCGCATATATATGAGCATTACACGCAAAACGCTTTCGGCGTCTCAAAGAACAAAATCTTCTTTGTACGCGTCCACTCTTCCGCGCTCTCTCTCTATTCAACGAGTGTTCGGCTTCAGCATCAAAGAAAAATCCCCCCTCTCTGCTAAGGTAGTTTTCTCACTATATACACGCTCGCGAAAACGCAAAGCGGTGGAAAATTCGCGAAAACATATAGTTATATATACGATATAGGAGAATATATATAAGGGCGAGGCTGTATAACAAGCACACGAGCGTATATATAGTATAGACACGTGCTCCCCATTGTCGTAATTGACGGAGAGACTGACAGGCCGCAGCTGTTGGTTGCTAGACGGAGAGTGAGTGAGAGAAATACGAGGTGGGATTGCAACGGCGAAAGAGAGAGAGAGAGAGAGAGAGAGAGAGAGAGAAAGGAAAATGACAGCGGAGAGAAAAGGTACGAGGTTGGTAGAGAGATACGAGTTTGTTGACATTTGACTCGCGAGCAAGCGAGCTTTGCTTTGTGCGGTCGTTGAGCTATACTCTTGTCATTTTGTATTGGAGCGAAATAATCCTTTCATTGTGCGCTATACAGAGATTTCTATTGAGCTAAGATCGCGTATCAATATAGTATATGCTATAGGCTTGGTCGTTTCGTTCCAAAGCATAAAGTAACAATATAACAGGCAAGGTTTTATGGATTAATTTAAAACCGCGCGTAATAATTTTTCAATATATATAATTTCTTGCACTGATTTTACCATTTATCAAAATTCAATAAAAAAAATAACCAAGGTTTTTCAAACCCCGTTCAATATCAAATCCGGGCAATCTCATTAACGCGATAAAAAAAAATCCCATCAAACGCAAACAGAGATTCTCCCCTCGACCAGAAAAGTCCCCACACACCATCAGCTATACAACTAAAGAGTACTATACGAGATTTCCCTTAGAACAGATCAAAAGCACGAATCGCAATCCGATTGCGCGCACGCTCTGTGCGCGATACGAGAAAGAAATTAAGCGACGAGTCACGTACACACATATATACAAGCACCATGGTTGTATATAGCGACGTACACGTGCCACTACCACCAGAGCAGACCCTCGGAAAATCGGAGCCCTTTGAACCTGTCAACTCCTGTCTCTCCCCTATATATATACACACACACAACAGACTTTTCCTTTCTTCTCTCTTGGAATCGCGTCACACTCGCGCAATCAAGCAACAGTTTCCGCCCCCGAGATTCAGCAGCTGTCGATCGCCAAGTGATATTATTCTACTCGCGGATGATGGCTCTCGCTCTCTCTCTTGCTCTTTGTCCGGTGGAAAAAAAAGAGAAGAGATCGACAATGGGGATGAGGGGACAAGGGTGAAATTGCCGAAATAAAAGTGTCAACTGCAGAGAGAGAGAGAAAAGTGAAACGAGGGAGTATGTATAGTAGTGCGGAGAGTTAGTCTATTCTGCGGCTTCTTTTGAACTTGGACAGGGGATTTGTAAATTGTCGTAATTGGTTTTGGAAGAGATAACGACGGATGAAGTCGAAAGGGGGCCTTTTGGATTGGTAGAGGTTCTCGATTGATATCTGTAAAAGTTCGATTGGTCATTTTTATATGGGAGATTTAGTGAACATTTGTTACGTAAATTTATATAGAACGGTACTATATCGAAAATTTTTAAAACATCGTGATTGTACTTATACATTTTTACGTAGATAAATGTGTTTATTGTTCCTCAGTATCAGATCGTAATATAAGTTAAACCATTCTCAAAAAATGAACTGTTCTGCTTTTCACTACCTGTCATCTTATCTCGAGAGCACTCTAATCTTATAAAAAAATACAAAAATCGCCAACAAACAACAGTAGAAAATTACTCGTCCATAACCACCACGCGATCACTTCGCATATACACGAAACAATGCCAATGACTTCCCCAACATCAGCTCTCACCTCTCTCTCTCTCTCTCAATCCCATTAAAACCATCACGATCACCAGCGACCGTAATTACCTGTCTATATACCACACTCGCTCGTTCGCAACTAGGAAAACCTCCAACGACACTCCCTGAAACATAGTGAGCGAATCGATATTCCCTCTCTCTCTCTCTCTCGTTCTCTCAACGATTGCGCAATTCGATATAAACCGGCCGCCGCTGTGCGGAGGAATCAAAGAGCGAGACCGCTGCGATCCTGCGCCGCTACCGCGCCGCGCGCCGCCGCGAGCAACAAACAACTTACATAACGCGCGCCTTATATTTAACCGAGTAGTTTACTACTACTACTACTATATATACCAAACGACGACGTGCCGCTGGCGGTGATCGGCGCCAGTTGTCCCGACGACGACGGCGACGAGGAGTAGGAAGAAATCGGCGGGGACGGTTAATTAGATGAACGAGCTATATACGCTCTACGCGCACGCTATAGAGACGAAAATGGGATGCTCGTATGGGTACGTTTTTTTTTTGCACATATACTGCTGACTAATTGCCGGTGTAGTTGATGACGATGGTTAACACACAGCGTCGTTTTATTTTTCCGGCGTATTTCGATGCTCGAGGCGTTCCAGAAGAGGAAATAGGGTCTCCAGTCTATATACATATATATACATTTATAATTTATTTCTGTTGTAAAATTATATTATCGCATCGATTAATTAAAAACATTAAAAATCTTACGTGGTCTATAAACAACAGGAAAAACAGAATTGGATTCATTATAGCGCTTACATCTGCGTCTATTTTCATTTTCGTCGTCGCAATTTAAAAGCACGCAGAATAACGCTCTATAAATTCGTAAACAAACTGTTACAACTAACCGCACGACAAAATACAACGCAAAAGCAGCAGCAGAGACCACGAGAGCGAGCTTTAAAAAAAAAAGCAAAAAGTGCATACCCACGTACAACACAAGCTCGCGCTTGTTTTTCCGCCACATCAGCAGCAGCGTAGCGTTGTAAAAATAATCTAGTCGGACAGACAGAGCGCGCGCGGCTGTTTTCCTGCGTCCCGAGATAATTGCCTCCCAGCTGCGCATAATATACATTCGCGCGTAGTTTTCGCATGGTCGTATAGAGTCGCGTGTATATGCGATGCTCGCGCAACGTACGGTAGTAGTAGTAGTAGTAGTCGTAGGTCATGTTTCTGTAGTCACGCTGAAGCGTTATCTAAGTCGTATACACACACATATATACACTGTACACTGTATATAGACGTAATGCGCGTTGTTTTCACTCGCGCGATAATTGCTAATGTCGTGTATATATATGTGTGTGTGTGCAGGAGCGTAGAGTATGCAAGATTGCGAATGAGCGTTTTTGTCGCGAACCGTATGAAGTATATTGAAGCTTGAAGTAGAAGAAAAACTAATGGATGAAGAAACTTTCGAATGTACAAAAAAATATGCCTAATGGATAAATTGTACGTGTGTGTGTATGTGTGTTGTAATGAACCGCATTTGTAATAAAAACGAAATAATGGTGTTGACAAATTCACTTGTTTTATTAGCTTTGCTGATTGCGTAGAATTTGCAATAACTCTCTTAGGATAGATTAAACGTCAATTGAAATAGCTAATAATAAAATTTAGCATCAAGTGCTCTCGAAAGTGTATTCACGTTCAATCAAATCATTGTCACGTCATTAAGAAACTAAAAAGAAACTTCAATCATAATTTTCGCGTCAATTATCAGTAAATTTCACAGATCAGCAGAGAAACAAACCACAACGAATCCTGCTAATCTCGTATACGCTCCGAGTTCCATTCCGCTAAATCAACCGTATACGCTCTCTTCACGCCTATATGGAAACCTCAAGTGATCATTTCGTCCGCGACTCCCTCTTCTCTCACTCTACCAATAGAAACCTCGAACTACATCCGCGATTCATACATCAAGCGTGGACGACCGCGACATTATGTAAAAAGAACGAGAACAATAAACGAAACCCCAAAACAGGAAAAATATCGGATATATAGAGTCGAGATTGACGACGGTATATATATATATACGACATTGCAGTGCTATTTCTCCGCGACCGCGTCGCAATAAAGATAGCTACGAGTGTGCATGCACTTGCGCGCCTACACATATAGCTATATGTATATATGTATAAGCTATATGTATAAGTGTATATATCGCGTGGGACTAGAGTATGTGTATGTGTGTATATATGTATGTAGATAGGCAAGACTAGAGAGAGAGCCAGCCGGTAATAGCGCCGCCACTGCTGCAGTCGGCGCGCGTGAGCTCGCGGATATTATGTACTGACCTAGCCTAACGCTCGACGCCGCTGTCGACCCTGACGCGCGGTCGTTGACTGATTATTATGCATTCGCGTTCGCTCACTCACACTTCGTGTATGTATGTGTGTGTATGTATATGTGTGCGCGTAGGCGAGTGGCAGTAGCTATGTGTATATATATATGAGTCTATGCACTATTGGCTTCTATATATGTATACGAGCAAGCTTTGTACGTCCATGACCGGTGGGCTGGATGCGTTTAGCAACGACAGATGGCGCTGTGACGTGCAAGCATAACGCCTTTATTAGCGAGAGGATGCAAAGCTCTGCTATGCGATTCTTTTACGACTCTCTCAACGCGATATGGCCTTCGCGTGGTATTGTTCTTTTCTATTTTTTTTTTGTTTTGTTTTGTTTTTCTGGTTTTACGAGATATGCGTGAATGACGGTAGCCAGGGTTTCCGTGCGAAGACAATAGGTGATGTGGTTTGCTCGGTATTTTGCGTTTTTGAAGAATATGTATGTATATGTGTGCAAAACTCACAAACGCTGCGAATAACTTCGAAATATGGACCAAAAAAACTTCAAACTCACGTAACTTTTGAAGGATTCAACATTTTCTAATTCTGAAAAAAGATTTGGAAAGCTCTTGCTCTTTAGTTTTATTTTCTTTTTCCAAATTTTGTATTATGTTGTTTTTGGTGGAATGATTTAGAACTAAACTAGAGCTATTTTTAATCATTTTTAAACAATTTATTATTGGTCCCAGAAAAATGATACCCTTCGATAGACTTTGTTCAACAACAAATATCTTTTCTAGACCCCCTAACCAACAAGAAAAACCTAATTTGGAAGGTGTCGTCGAAAAAACCTTTAGGATCCATTTTTCGTAGTTTTTCGCGACGTTTCTGAAATTTGCACATTTACGTAGGTGCAGTGTATTTTGGTCTGTGCATCGAAGTCTACGTTGAGAGTGGCACGTAAAGTCGTTAAATTATACGATGTATATTTAGTTGCGAGCGTGAAAATAACGCAAAATGACTATTCGAATGTCAGATTTTATTACTTCTGCCTTACTATTCACGTCTCTTTCTACTTATATACATATACATACGCTTACCGTCAACATACCTTTTCTATCTTTCAATCCGACTTTTAAACTACACAATGCTAAACCTTAAAGGTCTTATTAAAGTAACCTTTTACCTTCTCTTCCAACAATAGTCACTCGTTAGCACATCGCCATCCGGCCGCCCAAAACCATCCTACAGCGCCGTAAACTTCTCAAACTTCGCAGCCTCCTCCTTGCACTTTTGGCGTCTTGGACAGTCGCGCACCGTAGTGATTAAAATAAATTTTGCACTAACAGCGGCAGCTGGGCACAGACGAAGTTTTAATAGCGTTCGCGCTCGCGCTCGCGTCTAGCAAGAATATCCTGGCACTTGACTGCTCTCCGAGGGAAATTTACGACGCGCGGTTGTAAGGCGCCTCTCTTTTCTCTTTCAGACGAGCGGCGAGGAGTGTGCACGCAGAAAGAAAGAAAGAGAAGGACGGGCCTATTAGCATTGTTGCCATTGCTGCGGGTTAAATTAAGCCTGTAGCGGATGAATTTTCGCGTATCGGGTGGTGGGTTATAGTGAACGATAATGAGAGAAAGCACGCGAATGATGGTTAGAAAGGCGGTGAATAAGCGGTAGCGGTATTGTTTTTTTTCTCTCTTCTCAAATATAGGTGTGGATGAATACGCCTGCGATGACGTGGTTTCGGTTATCTGTTTGAAATGAAAGTGGCGCGCGTTAATAATATTGAAACGTTTTGAATCTACCTTTTTGGCATAATATTTATCGTTTAATTAAATAATTCAGTACGACAGACGAGGTTTCTCTCACCTAACGACTTTAATATTCCATTAAGGCTTCGCACTCTACTAACACCCTTCCCTTAAAATTTCTTATACCATTTACCTTCTCCAGCATCATCTCCTTTCCCTCCCCCCCATCAAATAAACTTCATTGATATGATTATCGCGTCTGTTTTCGGTAAGAGACAATGAGTATATATAGTAGTACCGTATAGCGTCGGCAAATCAGGCGTGAAATAATTAAAGCCCGGCGCACGCGCTTACTGGCGCGCAGCACCTAACGAGCGGAAATTAAAAAGTTCGAGAAAGCTTCAAACCGCGGGCGCGGTTATTTAGAACAAGGGAAAAACACGCGCGCGAGCGCACGACTTGCCATTTTCGCGGGCCACTCGAGCGCGGAACAAGTGGCAAGTTTTCTCGTAATTCTTATCGACTATATATAGAAGAGAGGAAGAGAGAGAGAGAGAAAGCGGTTAACCATAATTGAATAGCCTTGAACCCCAGACGGCACGTCCCGTCTATATTGCGCGATTGTCCCTGCAGTATGCTCTTTCTATTCTCTCTCTCTCTCTCTCTCGACGACGAGGAGTACGACGCTCCAAGGCGCAGTCGTAAAAACCGGTATACGCTCGTATAGTTCCAGCCGCGTGATATTAATGTTAATTTTGATGCGGAGAAAGGATAGACGAAAATAATATATAGAAACGCGGTGCGGGGGAGTAATAACGATAAATTCAATAACAATGAGGCGTTAAATTTAAACAGCAGGCGACGAGATGATGCCCGAACAATAGAATGGTTATAGAATATAATAATATTTATATATATGTGCGCCGAAGGTGAAAATGCAGAGAATAAAAGTTTTTTTTTTCCAGAAATATTGTTTTTTCTCGTTTATACACAAAGAACAAAATTCATCCGATGTGTTAATTCACTCTGTATAATGCATTAAACATTTGCGATCATTAAAAATCCCCGGCACGATTAAAGCACCTTACAACAACCGTGTAAGATAAAAGAAACATCACTGAGATTTCATCCATGCGTCTGAAATGTAAACATCTCCGTTACGAGAATCGTAGAAATCAGCGTGTGTATATATACAACTAAGGCAAAAAAAAGCATCGCCGTTATAATTCATAGCGCGAGCGCAAACGTCGTAACATCAAAGTTCACGTTCATTAACGTCCCTCCTGCCTCATTCCCTTTTTTCCCCCTCCTCTCTGTCATTTCTTAATCGTCCCTAATTAGATTTGTAAGTCTCTCTCTCTCTCTATCGCACAACGTCGTCAACGACGACGACAACCAGACGCTTTTATACAGCGGAAGAGGAGGAGCAAGGGACAGACTCGCGCGTGTGCCGCCTTGAAAGGAAAACGCCGCCGTTCCATTATGTCGAGTCGTCGTCTCGTGATTTCATACGCAACGACGACGACGACGACGACGATAAAACGATAAAATCGCCGGGGGATTTATCATGCTTTACGCCTGGTAGAAAGATGGTAGTACAGTTCTAGCGAAGAGAGTATAGTAACGAATCTATGTTTGCGCTGACAAATCGCAAGGAGCGGTAGTAAATTTTGCTTTTACCGCGTAGAAAAGTATAGGTATATATATATATATATAGCACAAAGAGTATATATGCGTGTGATTTAGAGGATGCGCGCACGCGTGCGATAAAATCCGGTATTGACGGGTTGGCAAATAATAGCATGTGCGCGTGCACGCGTAACGGAATTCACGGAGAGTATATACAGGAAACGCGCAAACAATTATCAATCAGAAAGTTTATTAGTTATAAATTAGAGAAAGAGAGAAGTATGTTAATGGTAACGGTCAATATATAAATAGGGCTATATGTATACACACACATATACTTTCTAATTTAGAATAAACACACAGCGTCTGAAAATAACTCTTCGGCTGATTTGAAACTAACTACACCATTGTTCTCACAATAGCCACTAAATCCTCTTGGCACACCAGCGATTAAACCTTTTAAGAGAGGATAAAAATAAAAAGAGAAGAAAAAAAATTTCTCCCATCGGCCAAATGAATCTCACCGTATATATATATATACCGCCGCGCCACGCAAGACACAATCCTTAATCGTGGCATTAGCCCGCGCGCTACGCTGTATAAGAGTGACAAACCATCGCGATTATCGGTGAACTGGTCTCTCTGGAATAACTGTGTGTGTGTATGTATAGCAACATAGACGACGCAACGAGCGCTCGAGAGACCTCTTACA
Source organism: Torymus tubicola (assembly GCA_035583055.1). Lineage (NCBI taxonomy): Eukaryota > Metazoa > Arthropoda > Insecta > Hymenoptera > Torymidae > Torymus > Torymus tubicola. The sequence goes on along the minus strand of JAWWEQ010051271.1, from coordinate 45,915 downwards.
CGAATTACCAACGTCGTTTTTCAAGCCGACCGAGCGCAACGCACCACCACCACCACCTGTATACACCTTCTTCCATTACGCAATTTCGAGCGCAGTATATACGATGTACATCGTTCTTTCCTTCCGCGAAAGAAATTGGCCAATTTCACGTGCCATCATGTGTATAAACCTTTCTACTGATTTATTATTGTATATATATACGTATATACACTCGCACATTGGGGTTCTTATATATATACACGTAAGAGAGAAAGCTCGTAGTTTACGATGATGAGACACTTTAGAGGGTCTCGAATATATATAAACGATGAAAAGCGAAGAAGCCGCCGGTGCCGCTTGTTAACATGCGCGCACACCCGCCCGCACGATTACATCGAAAATGACAGTTTTACCACGGCACCAGGCGCAAAGAAAGGCTCTCGATATAACCCATATCCGGGATTACCAAGCGCGCAATTACCAACGACGCGCAAGCGGTTGGAAGAGAGTAAGAAACCGAGAAAGCTTCGAGAGAGCGCTCCCCCCCTTCCTTGCATATAAACCAACGGGGCGCCTCGTAAAATTCGTAAAAGGGAGGACGTGGGTCGAAAAGGTGGGTGGTGTATATGTATATACAGTTGATCGCACCCCTCGCGTCGTGTATTTCGTGCGTGGTTAGAGAGGCACGGTATATACGCCTGCATACTTTAAACTTCTTTATTCAATTTTATTCGACGCCCCGGATGAGAGGGGAAATGTTTATTTGTTTTCTAAGACGATAATATATACGTTATACTTGATCTCCTCTACAACCATAACAGGTATGGTAAAGGAGGCTTATTTAGAATCATTTTTACATTATTTACGAGAGCATATAGGTATAATAACGTTCATAATATTCGCCATAAATTATCCTATTTCGCTTGCAGAGAGAGAGGGAGATAAAGAGAAACAACCGTACCGAGTAAACATGAAATCGCGTGTTTCTCTCTTATACTAATTGATTCTTCCTCGTGTAAAAAAAAAAGTGGTTCCAGACATGCTCACATGCAAAAGGAGGGATCATAGGCTCACCGCGCCCTGTTACTACAGCAAGTCGCGCGGAATATTCTCTCTCATTCATCAGGGCTTGGCCCGAAGAAAGCAGCAAGCTAAGAGATGATGCCACATTGTATACGGCCTAATCGTGCCATTGTTTGAGCGCCCAGACACCGTCGATGATTGTGACAACAAACCGCGACGACGCTGCTGCTCAATTGTCTCTTGTACGGTGCTTGACAGTCCTGTCGTATATGAGAGGTGTGTGGATGTATAGGTATATATATAAAAGGAGTGTGGTTGTCCTGGATTTTCTCCGGTAATTACACTGGGAGGTTATTTTTGGGTAGGTCTCAAGTGGTGTATAACCAAAGAGTTGGCTCAAAAGTAACTTGGATGCCTGACAAAGAAATTCGTCAGCTATACGTATATAATATATAACTATTACTACAACCCATATACGAATCTTGCCTCTCTCATTATAATAAAAATGGTACAGTTGGTTACCCTTATTACCGTCTTTATGCAATTACAGGTTTATGCCTACATACACTGTTTCCAAGTTATATACAATATTAATCAACACCTAATTACTAACGTATAATCATTCGCTTAGAACGACGATTATAGCAAGCTCGCGGTATCATATATATTATAGGTGCTCTCTTCAAGACTTTCCTCGCCTGCACCACCAGCCTTTAACACGCATCTATATACACACACACAAACGCAGTCGGCGCGTGCATTTTCCAAGCATAACCAACACTGTGCAATTCTCTCTCTCCCCCTTGCTTATACTATACTGCATTCTCGCAGAGCGCGGGCGTTACGCACGGCAACACTCGAAAACTCTCCAAGAGCTTCATATTCATGAACGCGTAGGTGAATCATCCATCATTACCGGCATCGTTATAATTTAATTTACGCACAAATTAACAGAGCGCGCGTTGCAGTAGCAATAGCAGTAGATCTACTTTAGCGAAGGTGTGCGTGCATCATAATACGGTTGGCGCGCGCGAAGAAAAAAAAAATTGAAAATTACAAGGCTATTACAAAGTGCTACTGGATTTTACGCCATGGTAACAGCAGTAGCGGCACGTTCAAGATTATATGTGTATATATATATACTGGTAACGAGGCCGTTATACGTTCAAGACGCACGCGTGAGCCTGCAGCGTGACAGATAGGCCCGACTTGATAAGGGGGAAAATCCCCCTGGCCACTACTGTATAGTATATATATATGTATGTATATATACATGCGTCTGTCTGGTATATACACGACGGCGGCGCAGGAAAGTCAAGGCCGTTGCAGCCGCCAGCGCTATATACTACTGCAGCCGACGTCTGCGTCGCGGTTCGCTCAACTCGACGCCCCCACGATTCTATGTGTATGTGCTATGTATATATACATATATATGTATATGTGAAGAGGCAGCAGTCGCCGCGGTCGATAAAATCGTCTGCGCGCGTGCGCCGAGAGAAGCGACGCGCTGCTGCTGCTATATGTATATATATATATACGAGCGAGCGAAAGGGGCTCGTCAGCTGCGCCATTGATCCCCACACCACTATATACCAAGCGCACACGGGTATAAGCGAGAGAGAGAGAGCCAGACTTAAAGAGGAAGCCGCCGAATGAAGGTCGTTAATTCGCGCCTCGCTTCCTATATATATGTACGCTGTTCTTCTCTCTCTTGATATATGGGTGCGTACATAAGCGAGGTTATGAGAAAGTGCATATTACAGAGGAGAGCAAGCGGTATATACACGGTGAGATGGAGCGTGTGCGCGAAACCAAGTAATGCTTGGTTGGTTAACTGTGCTGCTGCTGTTGTGGCCTGCAAATGCGGAGAGGTTTCGTACTGCTGCATATGTATAGTCGTCGAAAGTTACGAACATTTAGGTTTATTTCACGCTACCCCAGAACATCTCGTCGAGGGTTCAGTTCGATTTGCAATTATATCTCTTTTTCGATGGGGAATATAATAATTTCTCGGGGTTGGTAAACTGGTACCACTCGTGTTTATATATATTCGCAGAGCACATAACAACTGCATACATCATCATTCAACGAATTCTTTCATAACGCACGGAGCAGCTAAAGTAGTTTGGGTTCTTTTATATAGTGATACCCATCGCTTTTGCGAAGGTTCGCGTTCGCGAAATCAGTACATATCTACAGCAACAGCAGCGGGAATCCCATGTTAATGACTTCCTACGCTGTGCGGCGTTCCATTAGCCGCCGCGTGTGTATGCACGTTGATCGTTATTGATGAGTCGTTCACGAATATGTATACTACACATCGATATATCCGCGCAATCCTTTCGTGAGAGATACATCGGCAATTGATTTATGAAGAATTCTTTTTTGTCCGCATGCTTGCGACGTTCTATACTGAGATTTATTAACGTAACGGAGGAAGAAGGCGGTTTATAGGCTTAAAAAAAAAAAATTCGGCACCATCGAGTCATTATACGAACCACGCGCATAACTGAGAGAATATAATCTCGCTATACGATGCGACTTTTTGCATATAAGCGCGCGTTAAGAATCGTAAAGCTCGGCTCGTAAACGTGGTTATATCGCGTCGCGGGGAAGAGGCGCGCGCGCGGGCGACGCGGAAACAAAGAGCGACGCCTTTAAAGCCGAGCTGCCACTCCTTATATATATATAAACCAGTGACGGGCGCGCCACAGTAGAGAGAGGGAGAGAGAGAGAAACTTTAATAAAGAAGGACGTCGTCTTCCGCGTCTGCTCGCCGTCCGAAAACGTACGACGTTGAGGTGAACAGAGAGAAAGAGAGAGAGAGATAGGCTATATAGTATTATAACCACTCGCGGGAAATTGAGATTGAATCTCGTCCCGAAAATGCGCGCGACATCTACGTAGAAGAGTTGGACGTGGGTATTATCGGTGGACAGAAGCGTCAGCTGGGTAAAAGATATATAATAGTTGTGACGTGAAGGTTTGTAATGGAGTTTTGAGTTTTGTGATTCGGCAAGGTTCCAAATATGTCTTCCAATACGATATACTATATTGTTAAAAAACATCAAAACATTATTACACACTGCTTTAGGTTACAGAATTTACGTATGTATCTCAAAGCTCTAGGCTGCGATAGATCAGAGACATTGTGTGTGTGTGTATATACTCGTAAATCAATAAAACTAAAGTTCCACGCGGCCTTGATATATATGTATTATTACGCGTAGCGTTCAATACCATCGTAAAAAGTAAGCATCGCAGCCTTACACGAGAATATATCATTTGTATATTGCGAAGAACCAATGCGAACGCTAACTTTCGTCTATAAAAAGCGCGAGTCTGAACTTGCCATTGCTCGAGGAGAGGTTCTCATACAAGTGCTTTTCGTTGAACGCAGAGCAGACGAATAAAGCTCCGGAGAGAGGGAGAGTAAAAACAGATTGGAGAAAAAATTGAGAACGTCAGACGCGCGGCCAAACTTGCCTGCTGCTGTTGAGTCCGTATAAAGTATATATATATATACATGTATATATATGGATATATTGGCAGTAGTCGGAGGCGCAACGTAATTTTTCAGAGTCGCTCGTGCTTTTTCTTTCTCTCTTACATTCGCGCTTGCTGCTTTCTTCTGCCACATTACTTATAACGTATATATATACGCGTCGTGTCTTGAATGCGAGGAGTTACGTGGGAGTTGTTTTATTCCTTAAGTGGAACTGATGAATCCTTTTTTCTGAATTCCGAAATTGATGTAATACAGAGTTATATCTTGCCGTCTGGCTCGTCTGATTACGTCTCGATATATATACATAAAAGTATGTATACAAAACTTTCGCTCTCCAAAAATATATACAAAACCATCAGAGTATATATAAATGCATTGCTATACAATTTATATCGTATCAATCAATCCCACAAGTACACGTATATATATACCAAAAGAAAATACATATCTACGAGCAGTGCGATCTAATCGTCTTTAATTGAAAATTATCATCCGATCCGTGGCGCTATCTTCCCCGGAGCACAGCGTATATCTCGTAAATAACCTGCTCTTTCTCTCTCTCTCTCAGCATTTACGCGGCACAATCTTCCAATGCGATCGTGCGCTGCGCACAGCCGGCGCCGAATGGTAAAATCGATCGTTGCAACGCGCAGAGTTCGCGCGAATTCCAGCGACGTGGTGTCTAGACGAAAACGAGAGAGAGAGTTTTTGTATATATTCGGAAAAACAAGGAAAACGAGAAAGAAAGGTATAGAAGACGCGCGCCGTTGGAGTGTCGTTCGTATGTATATACACAGAGATTGCGTGTGTTAAAATAACGTCACGTAGTCTCTCGTGATTTCTTCTTTTCTATGGGTTGATGCTTGTCTTTGCAGTGAATATATTATACGTGGCTTGTCGTTGAGGTTAGAGTGACTTGGTCGTTAAACGGATTTAATAAGTAGCGTGGTGTAGAATAAAAAAGTAGCTATATACGTTTAATAATGTAACATCTAAAGCGCTTCCTTATCGCTCGTGAATCTCTTTAATTCGGTATAGAAGTATAACGGTCGAATAATAAATACACCAAGTAGAATATCTAACTGGGTATCTTGTTAGATCAAGATAATCAAGATTAAACTTGCGTATTCAGATCGCTTAAAAATCAAACGTCGCCACACACATACGTGCCTGCAACCACTCAGCATTACATCAACAGAAAAGAAAGCGCCCGCATGAGACTAACACACACACACATACGTTGACCTCCAAAGAAAAATCGCTCGTTGCAAGTGATTATGGCAAGCGATGAATCTCGCTCCACAGCACGCAGTAATTTGCCAAAAAGTCGTTCATATACGTTGGAGGGTATATACACTGGCCGCGATTAAAACTCATTACGTGCGGCTTTAATTAAAGCTCTCGACGAGTCATCGTTTGTTAAGAAAAGCCAGAAGGGGATCAAGACGTTTGTCAGAGTCGATATAATTATTCCATATACAATATCTCTTCGTTCTCGTTGTATAACGCTGCGAATTACCTCGTTGCATCGTATATATATAATGGCTTTCTTCGAAATTATTTCACCAAGCGCGGCGCGTTGATTCCTTAACCATATAGCAAATGCTTTATATCACAGCAATATCTATATATAAACAGCAAAATATACCCACAAGCCAATAAGGAACCGATAATGTATTAAATAACAATTTCGTCGATATAAAATATATATGTCGCAATATATGGTTTCTTAATTGCAAAACGATTATTCGGCACTCGACGTAACCGCCGCTGTCAGCGATAAAGATGCGGCGGCGATGGTATAGTCCCTTAAGAGCAAGCATCGCAGCGCTTCGAGAGACGAGAAAGAAAAAAAAACTTGCAAAAAAAACCCAGCCTCGAGCGTACACGTGTAGAGACGAGCGAAGGAGGATGATGATGAAGGAGGAGGAGAGACGGGTGAGGCATGGCAGAAATAAGATAATAAATGAGCGAAAAAGTGGCACGAAAGGATCTAATTACTCGCCGAGCTTCTCTTCTTTTTTTAGCCCCACCTCGCTCTATATATATGTATACTTCGAAATTCGATGTTATTTGCATTTCATCAGGTTGGATAATAAAAACTTTCGATATATATATGTTCTACCGCGTACAGCTTTAAACACGCGATAAATAATACACTCTGTATAGAGTATACACATACATAGTATTTTTCGCGCTCATAAATTGAGTCATAAAGCCAACCCTATATATATATAACGTAATACGTTCGACTCTCGGGACCGCGCGTGCCTTTAATTACGCCTTAATTCGTCACGCGAAAAAAGGAGGCGCCCCTGGTCGTAAAAGGGTTCCTCTTCTTCTTCTTCTTCTTCTTCTACTCCTCGTCCTTTTTTTCACCCCCTTCTTTTCTCGTATTCCAAGCGACATAGTATCATATATAGATATATAAACGAAGACACGTACGATGCTGATCGACCGCATTGAGGCAGGTCCCGGCGTGGCGACCCCCTATATACACATACACAGGGAAACTCGACTTTCCTCATATATATACATATACATTTTGGTTGGTATACCGAAGGAGGGGGGTTAGATTTCAAGGCCAGCCTAGTCATTTCGACGCCAGACGACGGCGGCGGGACGAAGGTTCGATAAGCGAGGCGGGCGTACATATAGCATGGTGACGAAGTGGCGCGCGTGATGCTGGTTGCGTAAGAACGCGAGGAGGGTTGAGTAGGCGGGTAGCGCTTCTTCTCTTTTTTTTCAAGGTTATGTTTTGACGCCGAGGGAAATGGATTTATCGTGGGTTCGTGTATAAAACGCGTATAGTAGAAATTCGTATATATAGTAAAAGAAAATGCTTTATTTGCTTATTATATACAAATGGAATGGAATATAAATGATTAATAATCAGCAGTCGATTATTTTATTGAACGAATATATTGCATTATGCATAATCTGTGCAAAAGCATTGTTTATATATATATATATATATATATATATATATATATATATAGGAACGAGAAAGCGTGAGACCTCTGGGGTCACGTTCATCAAGGCAAACATCCTGGCCCGCTTCCTCCTCCGGTTAAACAAAATCAACGGTTCGCACATTATATACATATATATATCGAATTACCCTAACCGTTTCTTCCTTCATATAACAACAATGCAGCGCGTACCTTCGATCTACAAGGCTTCTCTTTCTCCTCCTCTGCATGATCTCCACTTTTAATCGCACGCGCCCAAACTGCAACTTCACTGTACATTCGCATATAAGCATTAGGGCTTTGTGTATACGAACCGTCGTTCCTCGCATCTGATAATAATTCAAGCGGTATATAATATGTATACCAGCACAAGAGTATAGTAGTGGTATACATATATATAGGAAGAAAGCGCAGAAGCAGCGGGGCACCAGTAAGAGAGGAGAGATCGCGAAGCGATATAGCCAAGGTGCAATTATTAATTCCGGCGCGGCTGCTGCTGCTTTCACTCCCACCATCATACATCAACGCTGAAACGTCGTCGTCTCTCTCGCTCGCGTTGGGAATCGATGCGCGCGCGATGATACCCCATCGACATCCGCGCCGAGAGAGATTTTCAATTGTAAGATACCTTCTCCTCCTCCTCTCTGTCCTTGCAAATTGGATTTTGCAGCGTCGCTGATCGACGTAATAAACGCGCAAGCGCCTCTTTTGTTTCTCCGAATGAAATATCTTATAAGCATTGCGGTCTGACGGTATACGAGGTCGCTTTATTGTCGTTAAGAGATATTATAGGAAAACGCCTCTGGGAGAATGGAACACAGTATGTATATATGCGAGTTTTCACTTTGACGATGATTACGTCCCATCTTCGTAGCTTTATTAAAACCACGCCTGTCGTCGGGACTTTTTTTGACGCGTGTGAAGAACATATAAGCGTTCTCTATACGAGTTAAAAATGTATATTATACGAGAGAACCGCGTGCGAAAAAGATTAATAACGTTTCTATAGGCTCGAGTATGAAATATTCTATAGATTTTTTATCGAATGCTTTTTCAAACGCCAACTTAAAAAAGTAATCAATTTCAGTGAAATTCAGTACATTACCTCTCATATACATACAATTACATTCCAACATTTTACAATTTACGAGTCTCATTCATTATACCAAAGGAAAAAAGCAACGCGTGAGAATCCCTTTCACACATATATATATAAATTTAAAAAAAAAGCCAACCTTCATTTTTCATCAATTAAATTCAACCGAAAATACGCATATCCACCCACCGGGCGTAATCAAAGCGAACGGCATGCTAATCACGCTCGTCTTCTTTCACCTTCGTAAAAAAAAAGCAACGAATGCGGGCGGACATATACTAGTAATAATTCATCACGTCTCCGAAAGGATAAAGGTACCCGCGGGTATTTTTTGCTCTTCGTCTGCAGGGCAAATCATTTCCAAGGTAAATTGCGAACGCCGACGACGTTATCAACGTGGTGTACAATGCTAGCACATATTCGCGTGTGCAATAGAGAGAGAAAGAGTAAACCAGGAGTAAAAAAAACTGGTTCCCTTCTGCTATAGTTGCATGGGGTTACGTCGTAGCCGACAGGGTTATATTGATTTGCACGCAAAAGTGTACGTGTATATATTTGGAGTAGGATGAGTTTACTCTTTTGGAATGGTCCATGGTCACAATGGTATACTATGAATTGCAAAATTTATACGGTATTATATGTATATATAGAGATTTAAAGATTACCATTTTATTTTTTGTTGTCATCTTATCCGGACAAAAAATCTTCTATAGCCGATAAGTGTCATACGCAGAGGATTAGCCTCAATAATTTTCAATCCGGTATGCCTATATTAAGCGTTCGCCATTATGTATATAATATATACCGATTCTTATTTTATAATCCAGTCTCGATTAAACCTCAACTATTAACCGCACGATCGTTCCATCTTTAATCGCATCAGCGACCACGCAAGACTCGATTTTTACGCTATAAATTCGTTTACGATATTTCGCCCCCATAAAATTACGCGATGAAAATAAACGCGTCGACCTTCGCCATATATATAAGCCATATATATCTATATACATAAGATCCCAAAGCGCGTAACCAATAATTAGCGTCCCAAAGCCTACACCACGCGACATACGCAGAACATTTCATTACCCGTCAATTACCGCACGCATGCGTCTCGTGGGCATAAATTTCGAATAATTGGGTCAATGCGCGCTTGTTGGGTAAGGTCATAGTACAAAAAAAAAGTCGCTCGCGTGTTTGTGATATTGCGTGTGTATATGTATATAAGACTATATACACCATCGTAAAAGCAAAAGTATAAGGAGGGAAGTGTATATCTGATTGATGGTTGTAATAAAATGGATAATGATAATCGTTCGCGTGTGTATGTGTGTGTGTGTGTGTACGCACCTTGATGTGATAGGAGTTGAGCTTGGTGCGCGGCAGGCTGTTGAACGCACTGAAGTCGAGGCGCCGGGAGAAGATGCCGTTCGCTCCGCAGCTTTGTCTGTAACAAGAGCAGAAATAAGGTAAGTAAATTGGGTGTAATTAATAAAATTGCAATGCAAACATATTTATGTGCTAATAGTGGTTTATATAATACGTTAAGAGTTCTAATCGGGTAATTGGACTGTCTAGTCGGGATTTAATTTCTTATATAAAATAAACTGACTGCGAAGATAGGTAATGTACCATAACATTTGATTAAATCTACATCATGATGTTATTTAGATTATTATATACAAAATTAGCTCTCACATCTTGTATACATTATTCTTCGTTCTGATGAAAATAAAAACGCTATAATGTTCTTTATTATACACTTATACACCAATGCGTATATCCAGCAGGACTCTCTTAAATAATTGAAAGCCCGTTTGAAATATACATACCGCCGTAACAACTTCATCGCTCGGATCGTAAAAAGAAAAACACCCATAGCGTCGTTACCGCAGCATCAAACCGAAATACACATTCCGAATCCACAAGGGACAGCAGGGCGCGCGACTTCGGTGATCCCCCAAAAATGAGCTACGCATTTCACAACGTCGAACGCTAGAGCATTACACGCGAGGTGTAATATATATACCCACGAAACAAAAATGAATGCTTTGTTTCAAAGTATATAGGGGAGAGAACCCATCACGAATTGAAACGTCGTTGTATACAGCCGCGCCACATGACGTCTCTCTGCCATTAAAATGTCAAGCTAATCCCACACCAATGGGGAATAAAACAAAAAAGAAAGGAGGCGAATTATTGTGTGGCCTTGCTATGACTTTTTCTCTCTCTCTCTTACATGTATACTGTCACACGAAGAACCTTTTTGTTAGTTGAAGGATACCGCGTGGGCGCGGACGAGAAAACACTTTGGATTTTTGCGATGAAATCAAATAATACATAATAATATATATGTGGTACACACAGAACAAGAGGGTAAACAAAATCCGTAAGTGTGTGAGCACGCACAGCCGTTTGAAATTCGAGATAATAGGATATATGTGTGCGTTGAGAAGCTGCGCCGCGCGTATGTTTTCGAGGCCAAAGCACGGATAAAGGTAAGTTTCGTATACAAGGTGATCCGGTGATCCATTCTCGTTCTGGTACCAAGCGAATTTCCATTTCGGTTTATGTTGTGTCTTGGATTTTATATCTGGTGACTCTTTTTATTGTAGAAATACGGTTGTAAGATTCATGATTGCAGAATGGCCGGTTAAAGTAGAAAATAAAACTATATATAAATGTACGCAGCGGCTCATTAGCATTCGTATGCATAAATTAGCAGAGTGTACAGTTATATAGGTGGCTGACAAGAATCCAGCAGAAAAAATTACGTGTATTCGCGGCTATAAATAGAAACTTTTATGTATACCAAAATTAAGATATGTAAATTGAAAAAAGTTGAGAACCGTTCTGTAAGTGCTTTCGAGTGAGGAAATAATCCAAGAAAAATATTTTCTTTCGCGAAAAAAATGTTTGGTCAGACTGCCCACACCTATACTCGATCTATTTTGCACGTACTTATAAGTGTCTGTACAAACTGTTGCTGACACAAGAAAAATTCTCTCGGTTATACCGGCACCAAAGAAATGCATGATCAATCAATTTTCTTTTTCCCCGCACATACAATACACATTCTGGTATGAGCGAAAAATACGCGTATATACATATATACGAATATGTAGTAAAGAATGTGAAACCGAACTATATAGGAGCACGCGTAATCAACGCCGGCTTATTATATGTATATAGGTATATAAATGTACATGCAGAAAATCGCGGACAAACCTGCGCGTGCACGCGTATTACACGCCTAAAAAAAAGGATGGAGAGGGGAGGAGAACCCGACCTTGACCTTGACGCGCGAGCTCCATAATACAGACCGCATGCGGGCCTGCCTGCGCGCGTCGCACTTTATTTTCGGCAATGTCACCGCGGGTCACGTATATATACGCGTATATATATTCGTGTAAACACATCACGCGTACGTACACGAACGAAAAATATATAAGTTCTCATGTACATGTATGTATATATGAAATGGGAGTGACGAGCGCCAGTATATATACGTGTATACATGAGGTAAGTGTGGGTGATCTAATCTCGTTGCCCGTTGCGTAATATGTTTTTGTGTGTTGCTTGTCCTCAACGCTATACTGAGATCTCGAATATGCATGAAGTTTTTTAAATACTCGATTATATTCGTACGTATAGTATACAAAGAGAGAAAGAGAGAGAAACGAAGGAGAGATGTGTATGTATGTATACATATATAAATTCTCCGTTATACGGAGGAAATTATTACGCACGTGCGCAGGAAGTTCGTTTGCTCGATTTAATCGCGATGAGGTTTACACGCTTGAACGTTTGATTGCGAGGACGAGAAAGGAGGCAGAAAATAGGGGTTTTAAGAGGCGTATATATACGTATATAGATTGCGATAAGGTGTGCGGTGGCGTGAGCGCGCGAGCTGTTTTGAATTCGTTATATGTATAGTTGGTGATTCAAAACTTTTTAGGATTACGAGCACGTGTACTTCCTACTTTTGCTTTTATAGTCCGTATTATATATCGAAGTTTAATCTCAGCCGATATACTATACTACTCGTCGTCGTCTTGAAAAACAATTTTATGTATATATTTTTTATTTACATTGTCAATTATTTTATCTACAACGTATATTACTATTTTTAAAGAAAATAAAAGGAAAAATGATGTTCGAAAGATCGCTTCATCCTTGCTGAAACAAAAAAATCCTTTAAACCATGAGATATATCCATCCAGGCAGTAAACGTCGTATAGGCGCGCGCGTGCGCGGCACGAACTAAAACGACGACGGCCCCACAAAGGTTCTCGGGCGCGAAAATAGGCGGAGAAAGGAGTACGAAGAATCGCCGTGAAGAACGAGAGGAGTAAAGGAAAGAAGAAGAAAAAAAAACTACCGGCAAGAGCGTACTCGGGTCGTTATGCAATCTTCGTAACAACGCATTTACCGGCCGGCTTAAAAAGCGACGCGACGACTACAGCCGCGACGGCAACACACAGCATATAGCTACTGAACGAGAGCATGCAGTAGACGCGTGCACTGCGCGAGAAAGCTCGCGTACAATTTTCACGGCGAAGGACGATCGTCGACACTTGACTCTCTCTCTCTCTGTCTGTTCTCTCTCTTCTCTCTCTCTCTCTTTCTTACTTACTTGAACAATAAAGGCCTCGGTAATTGGTGGCAATACAGTGCTATGTACGTACACCACATCGCGCTGTTACCGGCTATTACTTTGACCTACGGTTGTGAATGCCGAGAGAGGGAGAGGGACAGAGGGACAAACATTTTATTTATGGATCAATCAATGTAAATGCTGAGACTTTCACACTATACGGTACGAGTGGAAAACAAGTGCAGCTGCACCGATATATATGTGAGGAAGCGAGGTATATATATATACTCTCTTTTCTTTTTTTGTTTTGCATATATATATATATATAGGCAACGAGCCATCGCTTGTTCTCACGATCGCGGCTTTCTCGTCTGTTTTGTAAACACGTTTTCTTTCCCGCGCGTTAATTGACTTGAAACGAATCTTTTCTTTCTTTTTTTTTCTTGTTTTCGTTTTGGCAAGGAACCGCTCGACCGTGATATTTCGTTCCTTTTTTCTCTCTCAAATCATCTTGTTTTTTTTCGGTTCGAATCCGCTAAATATACGCACGGCAGGTCCTTAAAATAGAAGTCGCAGGAACGAAAATAAAAAAAAAACAATTCGCCTTTTCGAAATTCCAACCTGTCGGTTATTTTGCGATATACTATACTGTCATATATATATGTACTCAAGACAAAAAAAATTATTTGCAGATCGACTCGCTGCTAAAAGTATTTTATAAGCAAAATCTGCGGGCTGATTCTTACAACACACGACCGGTTTCGTATATATATATATATTATTATATATACTCAAGCATGCCACCCTCGTTATAAAGGAGCGTCGCCCGTCGCTACGAATCAAGCCGCTCTATACACGCAGGATCATATTATTATTCGAGTCCAGTTGTATCCTCTGGCCTTCGGCTTGAAAATACACACTTCCTCCTTCTATAGCTTCTATTAATCGTCGTCTATACCTCCTCCACCTCAAAGGAGTTACCGCGCGAGAATCTCTGCGTTGATATTAATTCGGCTTATGCAAATTATCCCCGCGCAACGGCGCATCTATATATATATGACTTCATAACGCCAGCATCACGATATTATATAGTATATTTTTAGGCGTTTCTATAAACTATGCGAGCGATCGAGAATCGGATGAATCAACAAGCACGGCGCATGGTATTATTATCTAATCGAGCGGATAGAATCAAAGAAGAGAGAGAGAGAGAAGCGCCACAACGAAAAAGAGAGACGTGCGAGCTCGCTGGAGTATAACGGTTGCGTCACCTACATCATATATAGGTACACGAGCACTCGATGGAGTAGAGACAGAGAGGGGGAGAAGCTTGCTTCTTTCAGACGAAACGTGCTAAAACGCTGGTCCGTTAGGTTACCACGCGCGGCGACCTCTTTTCTACGTCTCGCGCGGTTCTATACAATTGAGTTTAGAGACACGACGACGCGCGTCGATCAAGATTCTTCTTTTTTTCGGGTAATTGGAATTTTAGTATATACGACGGTGACTTAATTAGTGTCTTGTCGGTGTATAGAGGCTACGAAAAGCGAGCGCTGAAAAGAAAAGCCAGTTTCTAAGTCGAAAATAAGTTTTTATGGCCGCGGTTTGAATTGCCGCTAGATGAGCGTATGACCTTATTTTCCTTGGCTTACTGCGAGCAAAACGTTAGACTCTTTTGGTAACTCGAGCTTAAAGTGTTCATAAAAACATGGAAATAAGAACAATGTAAAAGTAAAAAAAAAAAGAAAAAGATATTTTGAATTTCTTTTCGGCTCGTATATATAATTGAAATTGCCTTGAAAATTCTGAACGTAAAATGTCGCTTAAATGGAACTGGCTTTATTTTATATTTTATATGCTCATATATGTTTACGACCTTGGCATGAATTTTGAGAGGGATACAATATAAAAGAAAATTCATATAGACCGTTTTATTCATATACGTTTATTTTCCGATAAATTTACCTTTTACTAGTAAATTGTGAGGAAAAATTTGTATATATTAAGAAAACTGTGTATATACATAACCAACTTAAGTGTAAATTAACTAATCTCTCCCGACTAATAGACAGTCACGAAATAGCTAAAGTCTCTTATTGATACAACCTCTACGTGTCTAATATTTACGTATTACACCATCATTTACATAAAATAAACGTTACACTCTCCTTTACTGCCCAAAGGCGAACCTTTATATACATACACTTACACTCGCAGGTTTAAAAGCTCCTAAGGCAACGCTTCTCTCTCTCTCTCTCTCTCTCTCTCGCATTCGAAAAAAAAGGACAAACTATGCAAATTTGCGCACACTTCACGGCGTATGCGAACCCCCCAGCGTGGCAAAGTTTACCTTCCCTATTCTCGTACCAATGCGAAACTACGCGAAGAACACGTGCGCACGAACATCCACGTGATTGCTATCGAACATCGCGCGTGCTCTTATGCAATTTATTATGCACACGAGACGTGGAGAGAAAGATTAGTCAACGACGTGGTGGTGGTAGTAGTATGTAGCAGGTATATAGAACCACGATGCACGTGAATCAATGTATATACAGTTTCCTCCTTCTAATTTTGAAATGTCACAGTGGTTGTCTAATTGTAGATGAGAAAAAGAGAGGCGGGAGTTGTGTTTACAAAAATGATAGCACGAGTATGTGGTGTTTTAAAACGCAACTTTTAGGTGCGTCGGTTATCTTGTTTTGGTGAGAAAATGTGTATATAGCCGATGATGTATATATAAATGTTTGCTTTTAGCATTTTCCTTGTATTACGGATCTTTAAAAAATGCGCAAGAGCTGGTAGATATTTTTAAATAACCGATCAGCTGAGGAAACAAGAGATAAAAATATTTTAGAGTACATTCGATGTGTATATGTTAATTGCATTTAACATTGTCAGACAAAAGAGCTAAACGAGTATCGAAGTGAATTATAAATACCATTATCGCCGTTTTAGATATTTTAATTATTCATTTAAATTTAAACAAACGAATGCCCGCCGCGCATGCATTGAATAATTCCTTTCAATTATAGAAACGACTGTTGCGCTGCTACTACTACTAATATTACTACGTTCACTAATTTTGCCCATATTAATTTGCAAGAGTGTCAGCAACGTACGACGACGCACTGCGCCGATCATAAATCAATAAAGAATTACATATCTGCGTGGAAAACCCGACGAAGAAGAAGAAAAAAAAATCGTCAAAACATCGTAAAGATAAATCAAGCGTTTTATTTCAATGTTTTTACAAAACAATCTCATACGGCACGGTAGGAATTATCAAGAAGGCGAGCGATAAAAAAAAAACTCCCTCCCGTCTTGCCTAATATTATGAACCATCTGCCACATTATTCGCAGACGTTCCTTTTACGTTAAATCGACTATTAATCTCGCCCCGCGTGTCTACCACTCCCACATTACCATGTTGAAAACTCGAAAAATAAGGAGAGAGAAAGAAAAAAAGAGTTCAGCGAAGAAGCGTTGAAAAAACAAGTCCTCGATTCCGACCGATAAGAACCACGACGAAAATACTCCAAAACGTACACACACACACAACGATTGCACAATCGTTCCTTATAATTAAACGCTATATAATTACGTTATCTGGCTCGTTATAGCCACGCGGATAAAGCGAATTATCTCTCTTCTTTTTAATTCGCACACACAGAGACACATCGGTATATAAGGAAGACAACATCCGAGTTATTTTTAAACCTTAAAAAGCAAAAATTGCGATACTACTAAAAAAAAAATGTCTCCGAGAGTGAGAGAGAGGAAGTATATATAAAAGCGGCACGGTGTTACAATGTAAAGCCGATAAACTCCGACCGGTTGCAACAATGTTTTTCACTTAGCGGATTCGCTCCTGCATATATGACTCACCTATTGCTCGAGCGACTCTATCGTCGACAACATATATACATATACTTGTATGCGTATATGTATGTATGTATATATAAGTGCATGCATGCAGTCGGTGTATATATAACACTTCTCGCCGTGAGCGTTCACGCGATCCCTCGGTTCGCGGACGACAAAGTATTTTACGAGATATGCAAAATAGCTCCGGGGCCGTATATAGCGGCGGCGTGTTATATAGGCGAGGGAGTCTGCGAGCACCGGCCGATCGTAAAAAGTCAGAAATGACCGCCAGCGTACTATAGGTGTATATATATATGTACGTACATACATGCGCATGAATAAATGTTTCGACAAACCTTATATGAATGTATATATGTATCGAAAGCCGCTGTGAATGATTGCGACCTCTCGAAAGTTGCGCTCGCGGGCTAAACAACTTAATTTCTCTCTCTCCCTCCCTCCCACGCGTGATTTATTTTTATTGTCGGCGTTGATCAAAGTTTTCGCGCTGATAGTCCACTTTACGAGCGCGTCAGTCGTATATATAACGAATATGTTATATATGTATACTGAAGTTTAAATTTTCGGAAAAAATACGAGATATTTCGATGCATATGCCAAAAGTTACTGTACATATATATACGATTTACTCGCGCATGAATAAGTCCGGGATGAATATTATTCACCATTACTCCTCGGCACGTGAGTCTCTCCTGATTCTATTTTTTTTTCTTTTTTTTTGGTCGTCTTTGTCATTGTCGTCGAGTATGTTTATCTCTCGTGAATGTAATTTCTTCGAAGCAGCGAATAAAAAAGTCCTTAAACGATCGAACAAAGAAACAGTATCTCCCAGAGGGAGAGAGAGAGAGAGAGAAATGGGTAAGCGCAAAAAGAATTCGCTGAAAAGTGGGAATAGTCTCGCGCCGCGCGTATCCAGGATTCATTACACGATTTACTTACACGAAACGTGAAGTTCTTACTAAACTAGGCAAGCGTCTACTCAGAGTCTCGTGAGCGTCTCCCATATAACCTTTTTACAATGTACACAGAGCACGAGAGAGAGAGAGAAGAACGAAGAGACACGACACATCTACTTGCCTCGTTCACTCTTTACTCGTCGTTGCCTCTATATTCCCACTCGAGTCTATTTTTAGATACCGTGGTGTGGTATATACACGGCGCCTATAGGCCACCGAAACAAAGGAAAATCATCATACCGAATTCAAATTCCTGGTTTACACACTTTCGCAATTCCCTCGATTGAAACACAAACACACACACACACACACACACACGTATACGTGTGTGGTTCTATATATGCATCGGTGGGTCGAGAACCAGAGAGAAAGAGAGAAAGAGAGAAAAAACTTTGACGAATCTGCATATAAGCGCATGTGCGCGTGCGTGCGTTTCTAATTGTATGCTAATTCCAACTCAATCGGGAAGAGCGCGCGCGTACACAGCATTGCTCCGTACTCTAATTAAGTACACACGAGGTTCTGATAGCGATCTCGAGTGTGTACACGAGCGAGTATATATATACACACACACACACACTGTACGTTCGTATCTATGTATGTGTGTGTGTATGTGGAGAGCGGGTCTAACGAGCGTACGCGCGAAAACACGCGAGATTCCACGACTGCGAAAAAGCGTTAGTGAGTGTGTGTATATATATATATATTAAAGTTGGGCTATGAGAGAAGAAGGAAGTCGATGCGTTCGCGCTTTACCGAGCAGAATGCGATTAATTATAATTCTTGGCTTGGAAATTATTTTATTTTCCTATAAGCGAGCGCGCTCGCGGAGAGAGAGAATTTATTAGCCATTGTTACGTCAGCTTCGATAAAAGCACAAAAAGGTTTGATTTTTTTTTTCGTATATATATTTCTGCTGTACACTCCTTCGTGTGTAAAACACGAACATCTATCTTAAATTGACTGCTACTCGGTTCATGCTACCTTCATCGAGTATAACTGTTGTATACTGACGACGAGAGAGAGAGAGAGAATAAAAAATTCTGTACAGTTTAACAGCAACGGGGCAACTATATAGACTGTAAAAAAAAATTGACACGCGACATGACGACGAAGGAGCGCCGAAGAGAAAGAGACGTGCAGCAACAAAGGCGACGATACGTCGAAGCTTCTCGATTTTTCCCATTTGTTTGATACTCTGCTACCGAAAGCGACTATATATATATACGGTTATACGCTGCAAATGACAACGAGCCATTCACTCGTTGTCGTCGTCTGCCAATTTAAAGAGCTTACCCTCCCGACACTACGCCGTACCCTGTGTGTATATGTATATTCACGTATTGAGTGTAAGAGGGGCCCCCACGCATAAAGGGAGATAAAGTTTTCAAATAGAATTATCTCGAATATATATACATACACACACATACACTTACGGCTACACAGTCGAACGTTGTATGTATAACCCTATAGCTGTATGTAAAAGAATTCGTATTTGGCTTTACGTTTTGAAAACGCATATATATATACACATGAACTCAGATTTGAACAAACCCTATTCTGAAATTACAAAGTATTACGTATATATTAGGTATACCAAAAGTCGCGAGCAAACAATAGCCTTAATATTAGGCTTATTACGTTGTGCTCGCGATGGTTATCTACAAAGATTACGGATAAAGAACAACGCTTACCACGCAGGGTAGGATTCTTCTACTATCCGTATGAGTATGTGACGTGAGTGTATGTATATATGAAGAAGAGAAGGGACCTCTCAGAGAAGAAACTAAAAGCCAACTGAACCGGGATTACTCTTGAGCAAACCGACTCTATACCGCTGCTCGCATATATAGGCAATCCTCCGCCCGTTATATATATATGTATAGTCGTACGCACCGAATTCTCTTCTCAGGTATATACATACCGTCGGTTCTATTTCCATTTAAATTCGATTATAAATCTGGCTGTTTAAGGTGTAGGTCAACTCATAATAACTGTATAATATATATACGCAACGAACCTCGCCGTCTTATATTTTTCCTGTAAGATCGTGAGAATAACTGGTAAATCGTCGATAAAAGTTATACTAGACTGTGATCTCGCCGGGGTCATCTTCTCGGAACCAATTTATCTATACGCCTACGTTGACGCGTGTACTCGGCGTCTATCATTACTCCTCTCTTACCCTTGAACTATACGTAATTCAATGCTCGCGAGTACAAAGGCACGAGAGAGAGAGAGAGAAAAAAACAGCAATGATCGAGCGTGCAGAAATTCTATACGCGAACTTTATTTTTTGGCGGCGGCGTTAGACGCTTGATCGATCGTCCCGGGACGTGTGAGAAATGAAAGGATTAAACGCGAACGTATACGTCTGTCTTGATGGATTTCGAAAGGATATGATGACTGATATCGGCTTTGATAGAGGTTTTGTTTACGCGAATACTATTCATCAAGTGACATAAGTTTGCGACGGATGATTGCTTTAAAAGGTGTAAAAAAGATTAAAAATAGATTTGATGTTATGTAAGGTAGATAAGGAGATGTATAATAAAATTTTAAGGTGTTTATATATGTATGATTAGATAAGTTTTATTATTACGAAATTTAGTATAAAAATAGAATGAAAAGATGATATTAAAAGTGCGTATAAATCTTATATCTTTTTCAGAAACAAACAATGAGTTGTGTGTGAATTCCTGAATAAATCGAATATTTCTTAAAATAAGATAATTAAAATACTGGATGAAATAAATATCCAGCTGACTTATCACACACACACACACAGCTGTCAAAATGCATCACAAACAAGAGGAAAAGTTTAAAAGGCGTAGAGATATATGGATTTAATCGGCATGAGCGGTGTGTAGAGTTGAGAGAGAGACGAGTGACAAAAAATTATTGCACAAGATATCATAATGGATGACTTAATATTATTTCTACACGAGTAAGAGTTATCGATAACACGCGCGCGCGTTATTTAAACCTGCATAATCCTCTCTACGCAACGATCAATAAACAACGTAATGTCATCGCGTGATACATCGAAAAACATTTCGGTATAAAGAAATATATATATATATTTTTTTTTATCGTTAACATTCCTTGAAATTCTCCTTAATTTTTCTCCAATCTCTTTCTCGCTAATAATTCCTTTAACGCGCATCACATATATTATCGAATGCACCGCAGTAACCGGAAAAAGGATGCATCGCCTCTCCTATACCCGAACCGTCATCACGTCTTCAATCAAGTTCATGAATGTTAATGACATAACAACGTAAATTTCGGCTTTCTCTTTATATATACAGCGTATAAATTCGACAAACACTTTTGCCTTTGGGTCAACGTGTGAAGGTCGTACACGCGTACTCGCACATATATATCTATCACGTATACAGAGAGAGAACATTTTCATTGCGCGGTATGCTTTTCAATTGTAAATTTTCGGGACCCGCAGAGGCCCGTGCACATGTGCTCTCTCAGTCCATTGTATGCATGACTATATATATATATATATATATACGCTACACATATAGCTTTTCTTTTCTTTCGTCGTTCGCTTTAGACATTGTTATCAAGTGGAGTCGGGGAGGACAGAACCGAACGACAAAATGTACGTTGTGATGTGTATATATATATATGTGCTTCAATCTGATATGTGTAGCGTATACGCCTAAATGTATATAACAATTGAATTGAATTATTGATGGGGCGAAAGAGAGAGACTAGTCCGTTTGATCGTTCAACCTTTGGATACATATATGTATGTGTGTATGCGTGGATCGAAAGTCTTTAATAAGATATGCAATCGTTAAAATATTTATATGTTTACATTATCTACGCACGGATCAGAAAGTATAGTATTAAATTAAACGAACAAACAACTTCACTAATCGTAATATCAAATATCCGCGCTCGTAAATTTTATTTGATATTTAAATTTTTTAATCTTGGAAAATTTTTCTTATAAAAAGTTAAATTCTCTACATTAAACTCACGTTATATATTTTACGACTATATGTATATAAAAGTCCAATTCATTCAGCCAGCTTATGAATGAGACCTACAACGAAACCCCGTATATACATAACAGGAAAGAATATCCTATCCCGTATCAAGACCGCGCGTCGTCGTCTCATACCGTCATCTTTAAGAAGTCCTTGGTCGGCAAACGGCGCGTACATACAACAGAGGGGTTGCGCGAGTTCAGGGTCAACCTTGAATTTCACCTCATTCGATCGCTCCTCCCTTCCACCTTTTATTATCTCACGCACTACTGCGTCATCGCTCTTATATATACATACTATACTACGACGTAATACCGTATAGTCGTCGTGTTGTGTCGACGTCGCCACATCACTGCTCAACGACGCCGAATTCCGGCGAATTTTCGTGAATCAACGCCGCGGTGTATATTACACGCACGCGAGCTATACTTCACTCGACATCCTTTCTATATTTAGCACACACGCGTGTGGAGTAATAAGAGGACGATTCCCTCTCTTTCTCTCTTTCGGTTTCGAAAGGAATGCAAAGATATGATATGGCCCAGCTGCGTGGTGGCGGTTGCTGCTGCTGCTACGCGCATAAATTACGCCGATATTTATCGAAATTGCCCAGCGATTTATTGCGCTCATTATAATCGGGGAGAGAACCGTCGTCGCGGTCGGCCGTTTTTAATTGGCCCTCGCGCGCACACACGCGCGAATTTAATATCTCGACCGGTTTTATATACCTATACGGAATGCTGTGCGAACTTTACGTGTATATATGTGTGTGTATTCGGGTAGGTTGAGCGTAACATTTTGGGATTGAAAGTTGCGCAAACAAAGCTGCAATTCTATACGTCGATTTGATTTGTTATATTATCGATTAATATTCTGCCAGTTTGCGTGCATATAATCAAAGCTACTCTACAATAAGTCTGGTCAAGGGTGGGCGGATGAGAGAGTGAGAGGGGGGATTATTATTAATTTCAGTATACGTGCAGTTCTGAATTTCGCGTGTTCATATAGGCATGATAATTATTATATTGATAAATGCGCGCGTATATGCGGCTTGGTTCGACGTGAATTATGAAAACAATGTTTCGTAAAATCCGTTATCATGTAATCATTATTTCATTAAATAAAAGTTGGTTTTGATCGTTTTGGAAAATTTTATTCAAGAATGTATATTTACAAAAGGTATGATTTCGTATATACAGTTTTAAATTTATGTTTGATTATATTATCGATGAGTAATGCGTATTTGCAAATCCATAGGAGGCGCATCGATAACAATCCCAATAAGTTTGATTTAGATCAGCTTTATGAAAATTCACCTTACGCGCAATAAATTTCATTGATAAAAAAAAAAGTGACCAAAAAAAGCATGTTTTCGTCGCACGTGCACTCGCGTAAGATTTAATGGTTTGCTTGTATTTAATTTCCGTCCAAGGACGAGTGCAGTTTCTTTAAATATTTGACAGAGGCAAGATAAACGATCTCACAAAGTAAACGAGTACGAAGGATTATCACGAAGATGAAGTATACATTATCTATACGGGTAATGTATGAAACGAGAATGAGGCTGAAGTTACACATGGTATAACGTATTATAATCTTCAAGGTAGACAGCGATAATACGTTTTCGCACTCAATTAATAAATCAAGAAGGGAATTTTTCTCAAGTATACACCATTACACGCGGTTCCGTGACCAAGACCTTCAATTTAAAAAAAAAAACTAAAATCAAAGTGAATTCCACATTAACAAACCCTTATATATGCAATAAAGCATTCCTATATATAAAATTCGCCGAACAAGGCACCACGCTATCAGTGTTCCGGAAGCACGCGTGTGCATAAACATATATATACGTTTACGAATAAGGTTGACACCGGGAGTTCCCTTGCGATAGCATTGCATTTGTAAACAACTGAGTTAATAGTATGAATACTAAAGCTTGACGTCAGTTGGTCAGATCCGTGTTGATAACGTGCGCGCATGGCTCTTTTTACAATATACACGTGGAATAAATAAAATTCGCGAAAATGTCGTTTGGAAACGTTTGGAGAAATATCGCGTGCGTCAAGCCATGATGCACTCTTGTCGTTATACTATATCACCTTGTAGCACCGAGATACAACGTTTTCGAAACGTCACTATATATAAATACGTAGTTTTCCATTTCAAATCGACCAATTTCTTTGAAAAAGTAATATTAGTATGTATATTTTTTAGTATGTCCGAGTCACCTTTACAGTCCCATCAAACGAAGTACATCGCTTCAATGACAACGGTTTCCCCTGTATTTCATTAACAACCGTGTAAACGTATTACCTATAGGTGTGTATATATATACTATAATGTATATATACATTTCCTCGTACAACCGCGCACCTGCGTCCTTGAACCAAGTCCCCCTTTCTTTCCTTCGTCAAAATAGTATAAACACTGTATTACTACTATATAACCATGAGAGCATTAAATTAAATCCAACCCCACTCGCTGGAATTCCCAGATGCTCGCGTTCCAAATTTGTCATCAAACAGCGAAACTATAACATATACTCCGGGCAAAACAAAACAAAAAGACGATAACATTCAGGACAGAAAAGGACTCGTGTCATTGTTTGGGTGCCTCGCGATCTTCCCTCTCTTTCGCACACACACACACATATAGTCAACGACGTATATATACGTATATACATATATATATATATAGTATTTTAAAACCAAGGGCGGCCACATAGCGCACGTTGAATGGATTCTACGACGCAGTTATACGCGAGGAGGGAGGGGAGAAGACAGGAGGTGAATTTATAGGCCCTGCAATGCGTCGAAAACAGGCCGTGTATGGGGTCTTCACAGGCTGCTGCTACTGCGAGAGGGAGAAAAAGAACTTATCGCTGCGCGTGCGCTCTCTCTCCCTTTTCTCAAGCCAGAGAGAAGATTTGCTGCAGTATATATACATGCGCTCGGCGTTTCGTTCAATTGCTTCTTGGCCGTATGTCGCGGCATCATGGTTCCGGCTGTTCCGTGTTCTGATGCTATAAGGGATTTTACCATTTCTCGAACAGGAATTGCCGGAAGTGCGCCGATAAAACGAGACAAAAACTTTCTCTACATTATACTTGCTGCTAATGTGTTATGGGATATATAGCTCTTACGATGTTTTATTTATTCAAAATGTATATCGTCGTATAATTTTGTATAATGAAATAAAATGATGATCGTAAAAGAAGTTTTGTGCACTCGACGACAACATCATTTGAAATAAACGTATGGTCCAAAGCGTGAAATTATAGACCCGCACAACAATGACATAAGCCTTGTTTCTCTCCTCTCCTATATATACGGCGCCCGAAACTGCACCTTCCCCATTTTACTTTGCCTATGTGGTATCACACGAGCGCGCGTGCATGCCACTCCCCCACGTATATATATGTATATATATTCCCTACAGCGCAGGAAGAAACATCTAAAAAAGAAACCACAGCAAAGCCAAACGCAACGATGCATCGCGTATACTTGTCTACTATACATATATATCTATACGCACACACGTATATATACAACTGAGTGACTCTCAAGGCTATGCGCGCGCGCGCGCGGCGCATCCTCGCGGGCGCAGGAGACGACCTTGGAGTCGCGCTGCTGCACGCGCGTGGCCCTGAACGAGAGAAAGAGCGGCGGCAGCGGCGCAGTGGTGCGGCGGCTACTATATATTGCCACGGTCAAGGCCACAAAACTCTCCCGCGCCGTTGCTGCAACTCACACACATACATAAAACCCTTCTTCTCCCTACTCTTATCCTGCAAGGAAAGGAACACACGCGCTTCGTTCATGTTGTTTTTTTTCTTTTTGCCTCTCCTCCTCTCTGTGGTGTGCATTCGGGAACCGGGGGGGAAGACCGCCTGCGCATTTTTCCCTTTTGCGATCGTACGATGCAAAAACTCGATTACGGGGACACATTTCGCGAAGGGAGAGAGAGAGAACGAGGGGATCCGGTTTTGTCATTTAAAAAGACGCAGGAGGAGGAGAGATGGTGAACAAGAAGAGAGTAAAAAGGGATGACGACGGTTCGCCATCTCCGTGTTACGTTGAGTGTGTGTATGTGTATATATAGGGGATTTCGTAATGTGTTTACTTTTTGGCGAGCACCCGTCGCCGAAAGATTTTTGCCGGCTTACTTTTTCGGATGGGACAGTCACGAAGAAGAAGTTTTTTGATTTTTACGGCGCGTTTTACCTGTACCACGAGTAATAATTATTCGTTGACAATAAAAAGTATTTTTAGTATATATACATATATACAGTGTCCGCTTTTTTTTACAAGATATGGTAAACGTTCGCCAGGAAACTTATATATACGTTTCTTTTCGTTAACTTGGGAGAAGAGTGTATGATTATGAAAAAAAATCTTTTTGAAGTTGTAACATATAACGAATACCGACTTATAATTACTTAATATATATATTTTGCAAGAGATATACATACATACGTAGACCAATGGAACTTATTGATACCGCAACTCGATCCAACCATATAAACAACTCTCCTGCGCCGATATCCAATTTTCTAATGCCCCTCGCAAGTTTTATATATATATAAATATACTACGACACGAGCGGCAATAATAATTACGCAAAAAAAAATCCACGGAAACGACGTTTCACAAACACGCCCATAATCGACCGGCGATTTTCATCGACCAGTCAGACATAGACCGCAGACTCTCGTGTCCACTTCTCTCCTATATGTATATACGTGCACACACAAGACAGGCACACAGATATACACGTATACATACATGAAGCCACAGCGCCAACATAAATAGGACAGGTTTTCGAGCCGGTGTCTAAATATAGAAAAGAGCGTGTGGGTACAGCAGGCGCGCGTTCGCTCGGTTACTTTACTCGCCCCACCCATCACGACGACGACGACGGCAACGGCGCGTATGGCTTCGTTTTCTTCTCTTTTCTCGTCGTCTCTTCGATACTCTCCTATCCTTCTCTCTCTCTCTCCCGTCGAGCATAATACACTCCTTTCCTCGACTGTATACGTATATACGACCGCGAGCGCGCGCGCCTGCTAATTATTCTCCCGTGACATCTTGCTCGCAAAGCGCGCCTTACGTTTCCGCCTATATATATGTATGTATATGCTATAGACCGAGCGGAGAGAAAAATGCAACCTACGCTCATTCATACAACTCTCCACACGCGCGGTTCCACTTGAGCGGGTTTTGCGTATAGAGTACGTGTATCATTTATACACACGTATATTATATATATGTATATGGGTGTGAGTATGAAAGAAAGATATATATACGAGACCGGTTACATGCGCGCGTATTTTTCGCGGTAGGGGTTTGACGAATTGGATTGTGTTTTGAAGTCAGAATGATTGATGGTTTTTTTAAGAGCTATACTACATGCGCTGATTTTGTTTCATACGGTGTGGGAATGCGCGCAAGAGTCGATCGGTGTAGATTGCAAGTCGATCTTATCGCTGGGAGTATCTGAGGAATAATGGTTCATTTTTTTTTTACAATGGGAAGTATATTTTTAAACGAGATAAGGATTTCTTTTTTTTTTATTCAAACAACTGATACGTTTTTAGGAGACTAAATCGTTTTCCTTTTTTTGTATAAATATAATGTGGTGCATTGATTGACATTGAAATTAATTACGTATATAACGTGGAGTATGGCAAATATTGACGTTACGTTAATTCGTTCCAAGCCACAAGCTTTCTTTTCCCTATAAATCATCGCAATCTTCGAACAAGTTCTCTCTATATATATATATACACCCAAACGATTAGATTCTCCTACATGCGCACACCGGCGCGCGTAGTAGAGTAGCGGGACTACCTATATACGAAAATTTTCCACGCGCGCAGCATTTATCTACGGGAAAGTTCACAGAACGAGCGAGCGAACGAGCAAGGGAAAAACTTTCGTTCGACAACAACAGATACCCGAGCAACGCATATATAGCGTATACAATGAATAGAGAAAGAGAATAAAATAAAAAAAAGAAGTATCGAGTGTCCCGCGGTTTATTTTTCAAGACCTATACGACGCGCAGGTAGTCGTAGAACTTGCACGCGATGCTCTAAATATAATAGCCGTCAAAAGTTTTTTTTTTCTTTCGCTTTACAACCTCTCTGGGGAGAGCAGTAGCAGCCTCCGAAAAATTTACCTATACACGTGTGGGTAAAAAAAACCCGACTGAGAAAGAGAGAAAGTATATACGGTTCACGGGTGCTATTGTCACCGTGTTATCGTCTCCCTTTAGCGCGGGAAAAACCCTCGTACGAGAGCGACGACGCGGAGATATAGAGAAAGAGAGCGGAACCCTCGAGTTTCATTGATGACGAGGTACACAGTATCGTATATATAGATATACGAGTATGTTTCGAAGTTTCGTTTCCTGTACGTTTTATAAAATTACGAAAGACGTGTACAAAACGTTTGTGTATATAAGTAAGTAAATAATTACATTTTGTGGAAAACCCATCAGTTTTATATATATAATAATTGGAAACGATTAAAGTATATATATATATATAATGCGTATTTCAAACGTAAATTGTTTCCTTATACATACATATAATATATATACATTGTTTTAATTTAAGATTAATGACGTCAAGATAAATTGTACACTGATTATATACTAATTCCCTGAGAAACAACACACTCGACTCTACCGATAAATCTTGCACTTATCACATTCAAATTACTCGCATTTTTATCCGCGTTAACGTTGCGCCTTACTATATAATATATAGACGCATACTTTGCTATACGAAAAAAGGGGGAGACCCGATCCGACACGTTTTTCCCTTGCTTTTCGCGAGCAAGAGAAAAAAAACACAATTTATACAGAGGGGAGAATGATAATGATGATGATTTCGACCTATAAGCAGAGTTGGTTTATACACTATATACGTGTGAAAACTACCTTTTAAACTCCCATGACGAAATGATTGTTATATAGCATCCTGAGAGAGCACACTGAGCATATATTAGAGACACTTGAAGCGTAAAGATAAAGTGTGCGAACGCGCGTATAGACTACTAAACACCGCAGAGTGAATTTTCAGCTTCAGGGTCAACGCAGAGATTTTCCACAAAAAGTCTGTTTAAAAGACGATTCGTTACGTATAGAGAAGGTTAAATTTTTTGTTCGCTTTGCTCTATATATATATATGGGAGGAAATATGTTTTGTTGTTAAATAACGATCGCGACTGAAGAAATGAGAATAATATGTGCGTGCGCGCAGACGGAATCGCGTGGAATGAGAAGTATCAATTATAGTACGGGCAAATGGTTTAATTAAGAGTTACAGTCGCGGTTCTGTAATAATCACTATGATTGCCATGTTGTGTGGTTTGTGCATATGTTTTTACTTATCCTACTTATATACTTGCGCTAGTTGGAAAATGAATTTGTTTGTTAAAATGTTTGAGTACTGCGCGTTTCGATGAATTTTACGGTTTATACATAATAAATACAATATATTTATAAATTGAAATTATCAAACATTTAGTGTGTGTACGTGTATTTTTATTATTTTAACAATTACACACAAAAATAACAATTTTATCAATGTATTTCAAAAGCAATCGATATTGACCATATACGATATATATACATTTAATATTTACTTGTTATTCTTCGCATGCATATACGTATCATTTCCTGAAATTTAATTTACAATATCAATAACGCATTAAAATATAAACAAACAACGCTAACAAATTAATTCAAAATACTAATAAACCTTCGTAACGATAGAAAAATGCAAAATGTATATCATATATATATAAGTTAAACACACGAGACTGCTGCGAGTTTAAAACGTAAATAAAAACTCAAATCCCTTATGTCACTTGTTTCCTTATCGCTCTCGCACGCTATAATGTAGGTACATGTCGCCGAGTCAGAGGATTCCGTCACCGTCCGCTTCGATAAATGACACGTCGTCGTCGGCGGCGTCGGGGCGCCCATATATACATACATACATACACATATACACACGCAAAGAACATAACCTGCTGCGTCGGCGTTCCGGCAGCCTTCTCACCTTATCACGTCGACTTCTCGTCCTTTCTCTCTCTTACTCTCAACGTAAACAAAAAGAATTCTACTCTTCGCGTATAATAAACCACCTGCGCTCTTTTATATTATTCTATTCTTAACCAATAAACAAAAAAAAAATAACAACATACCTGATCCTGTCACCGAAGAATTCAACCTTGCTCTTCTTCTTGACAATAGCCTGTGGCTGGTGCAATGGGCTGACGCTTGTCTCGCTGGTAGCGGGTGGTGAGCTGGAACCAGTACTGGATGACAAACTACCGGCTCGGCCTCTGCCTCCATCGCCAATCATCTGCACATCGCTACCGCGTATCAATCCATGATGATTGCCATGACCATTGGCAAGGTTAACCTGTGGTCCAGTCATTGCAGTAAGGCTCGGTCTACCGTTCTGCCTATTACGACGCTTCTTCTTCTTAACCTCGCCATTGCTCGCGTTGTTGTTACCAGTTGACGAATCCTGATCGTTTCTGTTATTGCTGTTGTTGTTGTTATTGTTACTATTATTGTTGTTGTTGTTGTTATTATTATTGTTTCCCATATTAGCCCAATCGAGGTCTTTCTTCAGATGTCCACGGCCGCATTTGCAACCGCAAGCTTTGTAAGCGAGATCATAACCTTTCTTGGTCCAGAGGTTCTGATGTCGCTGTCTCTCGGACCAACTGCGTGCTCTGCCGCAGGTTTTCAGATACGTCAGGACTGTCTGCTCCCATGCGTCGAAACACTCGCGGTGCATAAATTGACCGACAGTACAGGCATCGTTGTTGCAGGTGACTTTTATGCAATCCTGAATCGTTGCGACGCCGATGAGGGCGTCACCTCGGAGGCATTCCGTTGGAGTGCAGCAGTGAGTCAAACCGCTTAAGAGTTGACTGAGACCGAGGTTCTCGAATGCGTCGAGAGGATGGGTAACGGTTGTCGAGCCATTTTGATGTAAGCTCTGTTGATGATGATGATGGTGATGGAAGGATGCCTCTAAGAGGCTCGATCCGTGACCATTGCCGTGGCGTCGCGGTGCCATTGCAAACTTTTACTATACTGCTTGGTGGTGCTGCTATAGCTTGACGGTGATGATGGTTTTTTCTTTCTGCGCACTCCGCTCGTTTGACTTGCTGCACTCGCGGTTCACGTATTTTTCTCTTTTCTTTAAGTTTCTTAATTTTTTTTCCTTTTTTTTTGTTGTTGTTATTGGTGGTATTATCGTACGCGTACGTGTATGTTTACACTCGCGATGAACTTAATATCCCATGGTGGCTGCTGTTCGTTCGCCGAAATTCACCGGTACATGTATATATATCGATGAAAAAAGAAAAACAACAAAAAAACAAAAAAATAATAATGCACGCGCACTCGCGCTATTAGATCACGAACTAAAGTTCCCTGGACGTCGTCATTCCTGGCGGTTTTCTTCCTTTTCTTCCTCTCTCTTATACTGTCACCCGCGCAGCACACTGCGAAAAACTTCCAACGACGAGAGACCGAACAAATCAATGTATCGGAAATGTTTAACAGGTTTTAAAAATAAAAGAGAGCTCGACGCACGTATACAATTGTAACAACGACGACGATGAAGAAAAAAAACTGCACACGGTCGCGTATATTATTATACACAAGAAGAGATATCCTTTTTTGTATTTTCCTCTTTGCTTCTGTAGCACGTATTATATATATATATATAATAGCGGTTATGAGCAGTTTGTGTATATGTATAGAAGAAATGTGTATATAAGGGGGAGGGGTGGGAGCAGTGTGGCACACGCTTCCACGCGGAGTGCGCAGCGGTTACTGAGCTACAGTCGCTCGTTGCTCGCTCGCTCAAGCCGGTACCACCGCTCGCGCTCGCTCACTCTACTGCTGCTGCTGCCGGCGGCGCGCGCGCGAAAGTGAGATCCCATTGGGTGAAAGGGAAAGCGAGTGGTGGAAGTCACGGCTAGCGCGCCAATCGATGCTGCTGCTGCTGCAGCGAGCTCTACACAGTGTACTATACTATACCGGTATATATATGTATATATGGACGTGTATGTGAACGTATATGTACGTATATATACTACACACATATGTGTACATATATATACGAAGAGGGTGGTAGATATATATATGTGTACGTGCACGCATGTGCATGGGTGGATGAGCGCCGGCGAGGGACGTCGGTCGGGCGGTAGAGAGTGTCTTTGTTGTTTTGCGAGCGAGGATGATGGTGCGCGCTGCCTGCCTGCTGGTAGTAGTAGTAGTAGTGCGTATGTACGGTAGCTTCCTGGTGTGCGCGCACCGGTCGATGCGACGCGTCGCAACGCCGCGCGCCGCACGAGAGAGAGAGAGAGAGAGAGAGAGAGAGAGGAGAGTACCTATATAGCGTAAATGTAGATATAGGTATATGTATATATGTAGAGGAGAGAAACCGGCGAGGTCTTTTTTGTTTTGACGCGCGCGGAAGATTTTTCGGTAGGTATATAGTACTGGTGTGTCTCTGATGCTTACAGTTGTGTTTATAGTGTTTTGATGGGATCGATGTCGTTGATTGTGTTTATGTTATATCGAGAGAGTTTGTTTATGGTTTTGGATTATATTGTTGTTTATGTTGGAAGAGTGTCATAATATAGTTTTTAGTTGAGACACTTTTATATTTTAGTAAGTTATAACATCGAATGATAAATTATATAGGCGACTGTGATAAGTTTTAGATAAATATATAGATATTTATTACTTGTATTTATAACTTTCTCAAATTTGTGTTGCACATAATGCATCTCATCAAGTTCGTTTATACTAAAAGCCTATGATAGTTTCTATTCTCATGGTTGAAAAGTATTCGAATATGATTTCACTTTTGCAAAACGTTTTAAAAACTTTTGGCATTAAAATAAACCATTACAAATTCCGCAATTGTACAAGGTGTATTTTTTTTTAATTCAAATTAAGCTCCTTTACTGCCTTCGCATTCAAGGTCATTACACAAGATACCGAGTGGAATCACCTACATAAAAATCAATTTAATACAATTCCCGCAACGCACAAAGAAAAAGCGTGAGACATTAAAAAATACAAGTACAATACCAAAAAAATCGAGCAATGTATTTTTCTCTCAAGGTCGATTCAAACGGAGTGGACAAAAATGAAAGGTTTTTTTTCTCGCATATATATATAAAAGAAAATTTTTTCGATTTCAATCCAAGGTTTAAAAAACTTTAAGTGAACGAAAGAAAAAAATTCCTCGCTACATATAATTGAAACGAATACATGTTATAAAAAAATGATTAAATTTAAATTCCTCGTTGCGTATATAAATCAAGTGCATGTAAATTTGTTAATTAAAATGTAACTTTCGAATAAAGTCTATTTAAATGATTCTGACCGACACGCAATTTTAAAAAGTGTACATCGTATAACGCTCCGGTATAAATCAAATCATAACAAATCAAGTTAATAAAATCTCTGATATACATGCACTAATAAAAATATGATAATGGCTCTACAATAGTGTATATATTAATTTCTCATTCGATTCCACGACCATTATAATTGTCCTCCGTTACATCGTGTTTTACCATATACATATAATTTCCTGCTTTTCTTCAACGAGTGTGTATATATCACTATAATACATTTCCGTGATCTCATATCCTTTAATTAAACCAACCGCACGCTGTTGTCGTTCTTGTTGTTGTTTTCTTTTTCTTTTTTTTTTCTCGCAACAAGAGGAGCTTTTATCGTTCGAATAATACCAACCGAGCAAGCCTCATAACTTCTCATCCGCACCTTTTACAACCCCGTTAACAGCCAGCACACCGAAAAACCGCCTTCCCCATAAACTCCATGCCTCTATATACCGCTACACTATACCACCTCCCACATCTAGTTCATATATACATACACATATATATATATATATATATACCCCATCGCAACGACAGTATTCGAGGCTTCTATAAAGCACCAGGCGCGAAATATCGCACGCTGCTGTACTGCACCGACGTTGTATATATGGCATGGTGTGGCGGCCCTCGCACGCGCACCTAAATTTAGCACAAGGTCGCACTCTCTCTCTCTCTCTTGCACACGCACACGCCATTCGCGCGACCTCTTTTATTTTTCAAGCTTCCTTTCTCCCTCTCTTTCTGTTCCATGTGTGTGCCCTCCCGCTATATACGTTCTCCCTCCGTCGAATTCGCATATAGCAACAGCAGTGCGTATATAGGCGCAGCGAGTTGTTTTATTTATATATATATATATATACGAAGAGAACTGCGCCCGCACGGTATGTGCACGAGAGAGTTTGAGAAAAGCAGCAGCAGCGTCAGGGGGGGATATTTTTTTTTTGAGAGTTGGGAGAAAAACTGGGAGGGAGATATGCGGAGGGTCTCGCATGCGTGTGTGTGTGTGCGGGAGATGACGCGTTTTTTTTAGAGGTATACGGGAGAGAGGTTTGCGATGAGACCGACGATGATGGAGTATGTGGAGAGCGAGGGAGTCGCATATTCTCACGTTGGTGCGGAGTTTTTGCTTGGATTTTAATGAATTAGGAGGATCTTGTGCACATGCTGTATATTATTGTTTATTTAGTTGATTTTCAAGAAAATTACAGTTAAATGGATTACAGAAAATATGTAAATATTGAGGTTTCAAGAGACCGAGAATAAAATGTATAGCTGAAAGGCAGCTTTTTCGATAAAAAAAACACGAAAAACAAACAAAATGTGTACAGGTTTGTAAATATTGCAACTGTAAAGTGGTTTTATTGCGTTACATGTAAATATAATGTATATTACAAAGAGAATGTATACAAATATTTACTTTCACTTAATGGCATTATTTATCGCAATGGGTTTACTTTATAAAAAATTTTCAATTTTTGTTATACTGGAGTTTCAAAAAGAACCATATTTCACTTTCAATACATCAAAAGGATCCACCCACTATATATAAAACCACATTCTACCTATATATACACATACGAATTTACTTAACGTAGCCCCACACGACCACACAACCTCCCTTCGATTTCCTTCGCGAACCAAGCCGCACCGCTGCTATATACATCGAATTCGATTCGCTTTCGAGCTTACGACCAACCATACAAACACACACACATACGTATAATAAAAGCATATAGCAGGCAACGCGCTTAACACACGCGCGCGTTCGCACACAGCTGCGAAAATAATTTTTTTCCCTGCGCGATGCTTTTGTTTCTCCGCATTGTGTCCCACTCGCACGTTGACGTGCGCCCGCGCGCGCTTTTTCAAAAGCTTCGCAGCGTTTTATCGCTCTTGCACGGTTAGAGAGAGGGAAAAAAAAACGAGAAAAATCCTACATAGTGTACGTTTTTCGCTTTATTCTGATATATATATACTCGAAACGCATTTTTACTGGTGTATATGTGCAATGTATATATATATAGTGGTTTCTTAGCATCTTCTCTCTTTCTCTCTCTTTCAGCTCGCTTATCAGCTTGCGCGCGATAATAACGCGATTTAAAA
Organism: Torymus tubicola; assembly: GCA_035583055.1. Lineage (NCBI taxonomy): Eukaryota > Metazoa > Arthropoda > Insecta > Hymenoptera > Torymidae > Torymus > Torymus tubicola. The sequence continues at coordinate 10,324 of JAWWEQ010051271.1, read as the reverse complement.
CTCCACGCAGTACGAAAAACAAGTAAGCGCGCAAAGATATATACGAGAAAGAAGCGAGCGCAACGCGCGTTTATTACAGAATATTTCGCGCATAACAGATAAACGTGTATATATATATATATATATATACGCGCGGGAGCTTTAAAAAAATCTGCGCGTCTATCGCTGCGCTTACACACACACACACACACATATATATACACAATGTAAATAACATCGGAGCTATTTCGGAACGGTCGCGAGTGAAAAATTTCACGCATGTCATATAGTATAACGTGTAGTGCGCGGTCGACTTATCAGGGCGCGGCGGTATACAAGAGCTATAGCTATTTTCTCTCTCTCTCTCACTCTCTTTTTCAGCGCGTTTTTTTTTATTATCGGGAATATTGCGCGTGTGAATGAGCGACGTTTAGCATGTGAATAGAGACGTTCATTTTTGTATACGCGATGGATTCTTTGGAAAAAATCATTTGACGACGTTATCTTGTCGATTTTTAGAAGTCAATTTTACGGTGTGCTTTTTTTCGGGCTTTAAAAATGTGGCCGTGTGTTCCGTATTCGATTTGAATGGTAATTTCGAGTTCGACATTCAGGAAGGTGAGGTTTTATCGCGTATGCGGGTACTGTTACGAATATGTAATGGTTTTAATGTTGTTTTTTTTTTTTTTAGAAATATACGTACGAGTAATCTTGTTTCCTCAATGATTAATATACTTTATAAATATCTGTGCGTATACTTATTTTCAAATCGTGAGTCACAGTCGGTTAAGCTGAATTGTCGTTACGACATAAAACAATAATCATTGAAATATGGAATACTGAAAAACGTGTGTTTATATGTATATTTAAATTTAACCAGTAAAGAAAAAAAAAATGAAATGCATATCGCAAGTTTTTCAATTTCTTTCATCACTATTTATATATAATTTCATTTCATATCCTCGATTGCGCCTTTTTAAAGTCCAACCGCACATCAACCTAAAAAAGAATTTCTCGCAAATAAAATCCACAGCAGTCGCTCATATATATCGAATTTCTCTCTCTTTCTCTCGAGTTACGTCAAAAGGCTTATCGACTCCCTTATCATCGTCACGCCGACGCACCGCAAGCGTATGTATACACATATACACGCGCGACTAATATATAAGAAACCGATGGTTTCTTTGTTTTCTCAATGCGTTCGCGTATATGCTTCTCGCTCTCTATATTCTTTTATCCGCGTCGAAGTATTAAATAATTAATTGAAAAACCTACATATCTGCGTCTTCGCGAACCGCGCGCTGAGATAATATAACGTGCATTTGAAAAACAAAAGTGATGTGGGGTAATTAAGAGATTAACGTGAAAAGAAAAACGAGAGGAATTATTAGTGTGCGTTTTTATGTATATACATGTATATATTAATGTAATGAGAATTGAAGGTCAAGTGGAGAATATTTTTATAAATGTAAAAAAAAAAAGCGATATTATTTATCTGTGTCGGAGCGAGTGTATATATATATGAATCGTGTTTTTTTTTCAAACAACAAATATTACCATTGCTGCGGAATTAGATCATCGAAGCTGAAGTAAATCACTCACGTGATCTATACACAAGTTATACAATCGAGTTAAAAATAAATTTTTCAATACAACACATTGCAACGTAAAATCCAATCAAAGTTATATATATCGCAAGTTATAACACCCACAACAACAAGGATCTTCAATGTACTTTATCATCCTTTTGACAGTATATAAAAAACCTTGAAACATCACCTTCACTTTCAATTAAACAGCAATAACTCCGCACTGAAGCACAATCCTCTCCGACGAAAAAACAATCTGCAAACCCCTTTTATCCGTACACGTACCGACCTTGATTTCAATCCCACCCACCATCAATAAACAACTCACCCGACAAATTTGTACCGAACGTTGTGAAAATCCATCAACTACTCTCTCTCTCTCTCGTTCCCTCTATACAATCCGCCATCATCGACTTTTGAAAAATGTATATACCCACGTGGACTCTCCTCTCGCATGTGTGCACGCGCGCGCGCGCCATATATATACACGAAGGGCTGAAAAGAAAAATGGTCTCGCGACTCTGTGGCGCTGATTCCCACGTCTCTCCGCGGGACCTTTTTTACTCTCTCTCTCTCTCTCTCTCGTTCTCCCTTTTAAACGGTCTGCGCGTGCTCGACGTGGCCTCAGGATCCCGAAATAAGACCGGATTCGATTTTGTTTACCTCGCTTCCGTACGTACATATATATATATATATATACACGTGCATATTCGCACACACACCCGCCACACTCCAGGGATTTAATGCCATTTTTGTTCGTACGAAATTGCTGCTGCTGCTGTCGCTGCGAGTAATGTTTAAATGGCAGAGCTCTTTTGAGGTATTCCTGCGGTGGGGGAGAACAATGCGCTGCTGTTTTGCTGCCGCTGCTGCTGCTGCTGCGCGACTGCTGTGACTGTTGCTGCGTAAGTACTGCGGCATTCCTTAAATATGAATGTTTTTTTGGCCGAGAGAAACGAGTATATAAGTGATTTCCCGTTGTTATTGTTGCGTCGTTTTAAATGTTTATGATGTAAGGTGGAGGATTAATTTGTTGTGTAAAAATGTGTAAGAATTGTTGTATTTGAGGTTAATGCGATGTGTGTGTGTGTGTGTGCACAGTGTGAAAAATTATTATATGGTATGCAGACACGTGAGTAAGTGATTTTCAAGATTTTAAGAGTATATAAAGTTTTATTTTTGTTTTTTGAACGCACAAGTGAAAATACTGAAACGAAAGAGTGAAGTTATAAAATTATTTTTAAAATATATTAAGAAAATTTTACAGACACGAATCAGGTACTTAATTCTTATTACAATTCATCTGTTTATTTGAAAAATTTATATACATTTTTAAATTATAAACATTTTAAAATTTAAGAATATTAAATCTCGACCTAATAGAAATATTATGAAAATAGAAATTTCTTGAATAACTTAGCTGAATGCATTGATCAATTGCTAACTTTGTAATTTATTGCATACTTTGAGTTTTTACTTACACATAAGTTTGAACATTAACACTCTTTTCCTCTCAGAACCTCAAAAAGTAAACTTATCTGGTTATACCCCGAAGCCACAAATATTTATGTATATATCTGAAAAAAAATTCCCTCGTTATACGTTTTTTTTTTCATGCCTGCTGCCGTATATATACATGCCGAGAGAAAGAGACTGAAGACAAAAACACTATCCTTCTTAACAAAGTAACGAAGCCGCTCTCCGCCACCGCTGCTGCTGCCGCCGCAGCGCAAAGACGGTAAGAAGATACATATTGGATTATGTTGCATAATTTTATTGACCGGCGCGCGGCATTTGAAACACGAGAGCTATATACGCCGCGACTAAGTTCTTTAACCCAGCAGCTCGCTCTCGCGTCTCACAGCCTTATACCAAGAGCTATATATATACTTGTTCAACACCGTACCGTAGTGCATATATATAAAATCTCTCTCTCTCTCTCTTGCGATTAATATTGAATGAACATTAGAGCTATATAGACGCTTGCGCACGCGCAAGTACTTAATTTATCAAATCGTTTATATTAATTCCTGTGATTTCCATGCTAATACCGATGCGCGCGTATATATAAGGCTCGCGTTTCTCACTCGCGGTGCGTGCATTGCGAAACGCTTGCAATCTGTATAATATAAAGAGGCAAAAGCTTGTGAGCTGCTGCCGCAGTTGTTGCTGCTTGCTATAAATATAATCGTCTGCACGCGCAACTCTTGCATCCTCGTTCTATATATATATATATATATATATAAGCTTTGCATCTGTGATGTATATGTGCTTATATACACCTCACCGAATGCCGTCCTTTTAAATAAATATGGCGAAAAACATGGTAGTCTACCACAAATCACATTTTTTGAGAATATACACGGAATTTTGAAATTTCTATGAAAAAAGAAATTAATGAAAAATAATAGCGAGAACAGTCCTAATTTTTTCTATATATGTTTATTTGAACCGTTGAAAAATAATATTCTGTCGGCGTTGTTCATTTGTTTCTAACGATGCATTTCTTTCGTATAAGATTAGTATGGTGTTTGATGTATAATGAAATTCTGTGCTACAGGTAGATGTACATTTTTTTTAATGAATAACATTTTGAACACTAATGTTTTAAGTGTAATTTAAAATTTTTTTTCTAAACCTTTAAAACAGCTATACATGAAAATTCTTTTATGGGATTTTTCATCATATATTTTTGTTAGTTCATAGCTAATACATAATGTTACAGAAAAATCTAAAACCATATTTGGGATAACGCAAATATAGAAGATTTTTAAGTCGATTACTTTCAAATTGAAAAGTAACCTGGGTATACCCATACGACATCGCACTCCACACACGTGGAATTAAAAATGCCGCTATACTATTACTACTATTACTACTACTACTACTACGACTACTAACACTACATATAATACGAGAGGGTCCGCTAACGTATATAAAAAAGTGTTTTGATCGTTTCGAGTTTCTAGGACGGCAGGCATGAATGGATCCGTTCTTTCTACGTGCGAGTGAACGAGCGCACGCAGCCAGATGTTATATACTCGCGCCATTCGGTATACGTACGGGTATACAGTCCGTGGATTAAAGCTCGTTGAATAAATACGTATATATATACACGTCGAGCTCGCTGAGCTCTGGAATTGTATATTTTATTAGCGAGGACTTTTTTATATATGTAAGCCAGTAAGAATGAACCCGACAGATGTGTATTGTTGTTTATGATAATATGCTGCGGGAGGAGATGTATATAATTGTGGTTGGGGGAAATGATTCTGAAGATTCACCGATGTCGACTGGACTTTGGATAATGGTTTTTTTAATAATAATTTACAATTATATAGCATACTTTCTAACTTATTCCTTTAAGTTTGTGAACTTTTAAAGATATTTTATTTTTAACAGCATTCTCGTGTATCAATCAATTTTTTTGCCATTCAAACGGCACTCCATCATAATACCCCGAGCATCTTTGAAATCAGTTTGCACACGACTTTGACGCTCATGGGCTGATGGATATCTTTTAAAACATGTAAACAGTGTTTTATAGATTACTCCGTTGACATAATTGAATCGGTATCAATAGCTTGGTATGTGTGTGTATGTGTGATCAACTTTTTGAAGGTTACCACCTCTTGCAGATAAAATATATCAAACGAAAACAAGTCGTAAAAATAAAGCTTTGCAATTTCTGATATTACGGCACGAATAACGATAACCATTCGTGTCAAGAAAAATACATCTATGTGAAGTTACTTTATCACATTGTAAAAATAACTTATTATATTGCATTAATATTATCTGCTGAGAGAGAGAGAGAGAGAGAGTCTGAGGGATTATCATTGCTTGGGAGTGAAATATAATTAATGAAAATTCGCTGTAAACAATAAATTTTAATGGTATTAATTATGTATCACTCACTTGTAAATGTATATAACTATGGAATGAATGAACATATTCATAAATCTAGAATTTTTGTCTTTTTTATTTTGTTATTTATGTTCATAATGAGGTAGATATGAAATAACGTCATTGTCTCTCTTATAGTATATATATACGTGCGTTTATCTTATCAACAAAATGCTTTCAATTCTGTTCCATTTATTTACTTAAAAGGTTAAAAATATAATGTTTGCAACGATAAAGACAAAGTATAAACACGACAACATTGGTTCTAGAGTTTTAAAAAAATGCGAAAACCCGTTTTCACACTCACGAGACTTCTATATTAAAGTACAAAAACAACTTTTAACAGATCTAAGTGTTTGATATCCTATCTATATAACACTTTTAATTTCACCGTGTAATCTCTTAATGTGCATTTACCAGTAATCAACAAACACCTAACAATTTTCATTAGGTTAATTTTCATTATACTTTCCAATTACCCCACCCATCTTTTCCCTAAAAAAATCGACCTCAACGCCGTTCTTTCGAAAAGCAGCGCATGTAACGCAAAGCAACAACAACAAAACAAACCTTACCGACAACACAAAAAACTCGACTTCTCAATCACTGCGTACGAGGTTCGGCAATATATACATATATGATATACGCACACATACGTCTTCCATGTACGCATATATACATATACATACCAGTCGCGCCTTTAGAACCCCATCGGTGGCGCCACTCGCAGGGATGCGGCTGGCATAGAGGAGGGGCGCAGGCAGGCAGCGACAAAGACGGAGCGTTCGCTCGCTCGCTCACTCGCTATATACATATAATACGAAGAGGAGAAGTCTGAAGGTTGGGGGCACCGGGTTGACCGTGGGGGTGGGTGTGGTGTAGTATGTGCGCCGCTGGAAATCGAGGGTGTAGGTCTAGGTTTCCCTCCCCACTCTCTCTCTCCCTCTCTGCGCGCTTGTATGCCTGCGCGCGTTCTCTCCCTCACAGGGGCAGCACTGCCAGTGGGCGGGTACAACTTTCCATTTCAACCCCGCGCATGCGCTTATATATGCCGGCAGACAACGCGTTATACCCCCCGTTGTATTGCCAGAAAGAGAGAGAGAGAATGCTTGCTTTCCTTTTTCCTCTCTTTGTGTGAGATCTCCCTTTGGATATATATATGTATATATAGGGGAGGATTTCTACTGCCGCCTATATATATGCGTGCGTGTATAATCTACATACATTTTTGAGGGCCGAATGCACGCCCGCGTTTCTTTAATATTAATCGGGTTTCGCGTGAAATGCGCGACCGACGAGGGTGTGTATATGTATATGTATATATATATAGGTATATATGATCGCAAAGGTTTAGGTTGGTGAAAAATGCAGAGTTTGGAAGGGCGCGTGAAGCTGCCGCGTTTTTTGGTGGAACATTTAATTTTTAATAGGCTGCGGTATACTCGCGGTGGGTTGGATCGAGCGCGTCCGTTGACTGGATTTTTCATGGGCTGCGTGATTCGCTAGCTTATTATTTATAAGAGTCAGGGAAAATTCGCGTTGAGGTTCGCTTTTAAAGTGCTCTGAAGTCGCGCTTAATCATAGTGGAAAGTATAAAATTGGAACATTAGTTTGGTATCTATATATTTTAGACCGAGAAATCGATCTCATTGACAAACTGTCAATCACATTTCACGCGTATTCACAGTTGGTATATATATACGTTAAAATTATTTATGAAACGAATCAGGAGCGCCTTCAATCCTGCACGTGCTGATATACCCTTGGTTCTGCACACACACATATATATACATCGATATACACCCATAACCGTGCATGCGAAATGGCGCGATGTAGGGCGCGTAAGGCATTAAAGCCGACGATACAATTCACAGCCCCGTAACATCTATAGGCTGTACACATATATACACATCTACATTGAACTCACGCTGCAACGAAGCGACGCGTGCAGTTGTCGTTCTCGCGTCGGGTTGAAAATTACAGGGCGCACGCGTGTGTAGTGTCACATACTCAACGCTATATAGTATGTGTCATGTGTATGCGTGCGAATTCCCCTATCGGCTTTTACGCTTCATCGGGACCCAGAGTTGAATTTTTTTGCAAAGAATATTGTTTTAACCGCGTACCAGTGTGGGAGGAATTTTCATTACGCGCGGTTAGTATATTTATATATAAGAGGATGATGTAGAAAGTAGGTACATATATAATACGACCGCATATATATTTGGGTTATTATGGTTGTTCGTTGACCACGTTTAGCATAATCGACTCGTTCGTATAATATGGTGCGGTGACCTGTTTTCTTTTTTTTTTAAATTTCGGATAATCGGCTGATACGTGCGTTGCGAAAGTGACGAAAAAAGAATGCGTTTATTATATATAATATATACGCAGGTATTTTTAAAGATATTTTAAGATTTTTACATTCTTTTTTTATAGCTTGTGCAGTAAATTTCCGCATGAATTATCTTATACATATATATATATATATACTGAAAGTTTTTCATTTTTTTTTAAACTATCTATAAATTTAGAGTTGATTATGCGCTACTTTATAACCGCATAATATATACTAAAAATGTTGGTAAGAACTTCAGTCTGCCAGCAGTAGCCAAAAACTTATACTCGAAATCTCCGCGCAACTTGAAAATTCACGCGGCTCTAGAACTTTCTTCCACTATATATTTTCCAAGTCAGCAAGAGAGATAAGCTATATTCACGTCGCTATATATACATAATAAAGAATCACGCTAAATCCAAAAGTTTTATTCAACCCCTCTTGCATAATTATTAAAAAAAAGCTTATCATACACGTTCACACACACATAATTCCTACAAAATTGTATTCAATTGTCCGCAACGAATTAAGAAACGACGACGGAAACCTATATAGGCAAGGTCGTTCCTAGCACATATTACATACAGCACTACACCGAATCATCATCGTCTTCTCTATATATATACAACCGTGACAAACTATCATTCTCTCTCACTCAGCACACGCACGCACGCACAATAGATTCTCGAGAGAGCATGCGCGTATATAAAGGCACTACGCACGTTGCATAATGCAAAATTTGTGCGAGCTTGGCGTCGCCATCGCTGCATCGTTGCTAGCGGCGGCGGTGGTGGTGGTGACGGCGTTGGCCTAGCCTAGCTCGTTCCTCTTTCTCCCTCTCTCTCTCTCTCTTTCTCTCTTACTCTACGCGAAGCTATTCATAGAGCAGCTCACGCTCGTTCTCTCTCTCTCTTTCTCGCACACCGGCATGCAATTGCATAAAACTACGCGGGATACATTGACCCTAGCTCGAGTTACGCAACTCGTGCGTTCGCTCGCTTCTAATGCCAGCAGCAACCGCGCGCGCACGGTTCTAACGATAACAACGCGAATCGCGCTCGAGTATATATATATATATATATATATATATATATGTATATACTGCGTCTATATGCTATTAGTGAAATTTTATCTACACGCGCGTTTGCGCGTAACAACGAGTACAGTGACTCTATATACGCGTGTATATAGCGAGCGATAAGCGCACAGTGCCTTTTACGCAGCCTTGGGAATACGACATTTTTTTTGCGCGTGTCTCTATTTCTATATATACGCGTGATGATATATGGATATATACAACACACACACGCACACATGTGCATATATAGACCGATTGTGTTCGCGCGCAGTGGCGATGACCATCCGTATATTATATATATGTACGCTAGTTGGTTTGCGATTTTGTTAGAACTGCGCGCGCGGATGTTTTTTGTCTTTTTTTGTTCAAATTCAGATGTAAACAGCATGATGAACCACTTGAGTTCGCGATTATTCTATATTGACGAAAATAAATATACGCGAATGGAAAAAACGTTCAGTACGATGTGTTAGATAGATAAGATGTTGGGGGTTTATCAATGAAAAAGTCAAGCGTGATGTTTTTTAATGAGTAGAATCGTCAAATGCTTGATTTACAATTGTATATATATACACGGAAAAAGTATATATATCTATGTTATAAACGAAGCTTTTATAACGTGTCCCAGTTCTTCTTCTGTTATTTTTCCCCCCCTTGTATATTATTCGATAATGAGTACGCGCACGCGTTCGCGTTAAACTTGTTTTGAAGGCTTATTGAGCAATATTTACAACGCGCGTTTCGAACACCTACAATGGTAATAAATTAACAGTCAATGCGAACGCGTGTGTGTGTGTGTTTGCAAAGCAACTTACATACACTATACGGATCATCGACCGGAGAATCGATCGAGCGCGCGAGTCTCTTCGTTTACCGCACAACCAATATTATTACCTCTGTAAAAAGAGATAATGTTTTTCAAAATAGAATTATCTATGCCTCACTTATATATGCGCATAGGCTAATGAACTTTCTCACCTGCGTGTGTGAATGTGTGTGTGTGTGTGTGGGGGTTATAACCATGAACGCACTTGCAATCGCTCGTGCGGCTTTTAATAGCCTTCATATTTTCTGATTTCGTATAGAGAAATAAATAACTAATTTTACAGATATAAAGGATTCTTGTTCCTCGACAAAACCATCATATATGATATACAACTCGATGAAATTTAAATACAATACGGAATTTTTACTAATTTTTAATAGCTTATAGAATTATAGCAATAATCGTAAGTCTTAATCTCCGCATTCCTTTGTACATATATCTTTATAGTAACGTATATATTGTATGCGCGTGAAAGTGCAATGAATATTATGCAAACTCACCGTAATACACCATACCGCATATAAATGCTTACACTGAGAAAAAAATTTGCTAATTTTAAAGAAGCCTTACTCAATTCAAGAAAACGGTTTACTTGAATAGTAGCAAAG